>CACVBM020001160.1:127683-292026 GCA_902728155.2 Microthlaspi erraticum
ATTGTCTGTAAAACATTAAATGTATTATAACAAGAAACCTTAAAGCGGCATACATCATACTAAGTCAACAAACAAAAGCTTTAACCTGAAAACTGAAAACAAAAGACTCTTGCTTGTTTTGTCTTCATTTTTCCCTAGCGAGAAGAAGTGCCTGATGTGATCTAGATTGTGCTAGCTGCTGTTGGAATGCGTGGATGGAGAAGAGTCAGTAGAGGCATCAGTAGCTGCTGCTTCAGTTGGAGAAGTTGGGTGTGGAGCTGCTGAGATAGACTAGGTGGCTGCTCGACACCAGGTCTTGGTGCCACTGTCAGTACTATAGCTTCACATAGAGCCGTCAGCTGCTGGCTCATAAGATTGACAACTCCAGTTAGATTAATCAGATCCTTGTGATAACGAGATTCACCATCAGTGTGAAAGTGTTGTGAAACAACAATGTCCTCAACTTGTTCGACAATCTTCTTTGCACGTTTGTCTGCAAAAGTGCCATTGGGTTTCATGTCCGTCTTCCTCACAAAGTCTGTGATAGCTGGGCTCCTCACCACACTCCATCATCTGTTTGAATTGCTTATTGTAAAAAGTAAACGACAATAAGGCAAATGGGGAGAAAATTGCATAAGAAACAACAAGGGATTTAGAAAACATAAGGGATAATAATAAATTAAGGGACTCAATCATTTGCACCATGTCACATACCTTGGCGTATGATTTTGGAGTGTTGATGCATACCATCTCCACCACGTATGACTTTTCAAGTTTGTAGTGCTAATATCAACCAGAAATCAGTGGTAAAATCACTTTAAATATCATATTTTGACCTCATTGTCAATGGAGATCCTATCATGAGAAGGCATAATCTTAAGTTACTGAAGAGGAATTCTAGATAAATGTAGTTTAAATTTTATATATTGTACATAACAATCACTTACCAAAGTGCGTCCTTTATCTTCTGGGGATGGAGAGTCGGCTGGTTTCTTCGTGCTCCTCGTCCAACGTAACCCCTTGCCATTAGTCCGCCTCATGTGGTCGATGCATACTGCAGTTATAGAGATTTGAAAGACATTAGAGACCAACGTGAAGGTAACTATCACTCAAAGTATTGTGCATACCAAATCGTTTCTTAACTAAATAATTATATAATGAAATGAATGGATTTCAGTAGTGAAAAGTTATTGTTTTAGCCACACAAAAAAACCTTGTGATTTAAAGGAAGAAATTAACTATTAATCGGATTACTGTGTATAAACATCAATTACTGAAAATTGAAGAGATAACTTCACCAAATTAGCAGAGATTCAAAGAAGATTTGAACACTAAATCAATTTCAACATAATAAATATCAAATACCCAAGCAAAATTGCATGATTTCATCAAAAAGAATCTAACCTTAGAGATTAGTGGCTAGGAGAAAGAGAAAAGGAGCAATGGAGAGAGAGAGAGAGAGAGAATGAGATATTGTGTATTTTCTGCCATGAAAGAGGAATGGTCGATTAAGAGAGTGGGAGAAACTGAGATATTATAGGGTTCTTTGTGGAAGGAGTTGAGGGAAAAGAATGAGCCGCGAAGGAGAAGAGAGAAAGAATGAGCTGCCATTCGCGAATTGGAAATGAGAGGAATAGAATGAGCCGCAAATTGGGATGAGAGGTAAAGAAGATCTAGGTTTTGCAAAAATCACGAGAAATCAAATTTTGACCAAAAAAGTGTGCGGGAAAATGAAAAATTTGGGGAAGGTTTTGGCGGAGAGTTTCCAAACACTCGGCGGACATTTCCAAAAAATTGAAAGTGTTATTCAATTTTGTATATGGCTACAAAATATATGAAAAGTAAATGTTATTAACTATTGAATTTGCTAGGAACCAAATATGCAAGTGTTATCATTATTATAACTTCAAATTTCATATAATTTGAAAAATCTACACTCCAATATATATATAAGTTACGTATCTTTCCTTGAAGTTTCATAGTGATCTTCAATGTTATTAAAAAAATATACAATCATTCAGACTTGGCATTAGAACCTTGCTTGATGTTTCATAGTTTAACTTCAATAGTAGTGTTTTTTCATACATAAAAGAAAACTAGTAAAGAAAAAAATTAATTATTTAAACCATAGAAAACATTGAGGATACATATTTAAGTTAATTTTTGGAATTAATTGATTCACTAGTCTAAGTAAACTAGTGAAATTGAATGAATTTAGCCTAAAGCAACAAGCCAAACTGTATATGAATTAAAACTAAAGCAAAAAGGTATTATTAGGAAATTTACCAAGAACACATGCACATGTTACATTACGTCTTGATCCTTTCCCGACCGTCGAGAGTTGGCCTTGTACGTGCCCGCATGTTTATTTTTTACTGTGACCATCGAGAATTGTCTTGTGAACTGTTTTCTTTTTTAAGCAAGGTTAGAATTGTGAACTAGTTTTGAGGTGAAACATATAACAAATATGTTCGGGATGAGAAATGTGAGATGAGATTGAGTTGTTGATCTCATTATATAAACTGACAATCGGTACCATAGTTAATATTTACGTTCAATGCAAATCTAACAATCTGACATAAAATAAGTAATTTAAAGATTTCATAGGGAACCAAAGTGATTGAACGTACACCAACATAACATAATTGTATCTTTTTTGTTTTTTCTAACATTCAGCTCTTATTAGAAGTGAAAGGAACAAAGAACAGAGAGTCTTCTCCAACAAATAGAGAACAAAAACAGAGTACACAAAACAGAGCCAACCGTTTACACAGACGTCTTTCAGCCTAGCAGGATCTTAAGTCGCCACATTTGATGGAAATCTATCCTCCACCGTTCTTCTTGCTATAAGCCATGCACATTGTTCGAACCAGGCGACTCCACTAGTCACATATGTACACTACTTCCTTGCAAACTGTTAATATCATCTCCAAAGATGGTTCCTGGAAAACTGGCCGAGCCGGTCGGTGAGTGATCGTTCCTACTAGCTCAGAGGCATCTGTTGCAAAAACAACTCATTCAACACATAGAATACACATGCTCTCCACAGCTCAAAGATGTCCACACGCCTTCGCTTCATTTATGCTATCTATAAAACTAAAGGCTCTTCTACTACGAGTAATTACAACTCCTTCATGGTTCCTAACTATCCACACGCTCCGCCAACAAGTTTCTTCTTTAGACATCGACATAAATGTGTTGTTTACAACTTGACATCCTCGCACCAGAAACAGAGAGAGATTCTTCCATGCACTCAAAGAAGAAAAATCCCTGAGATAGTTTCTCATCGTACAGTGGCGGCTCCCAAGAACTTACAAAAATCCTATTAGAAAGCACTTAAAAATCTCCTCAAATAAAATGATTTCAAGAACATGTGTACGTCACTCCGTTCCAGACCGTGGAGGATTGAACTCAAATAATCTGTTTTTTTGTGTAAAACTAATCCATAATCATTTTTTGTTAGTGCATGTGTAAAACTAATCCATAATCTTTTTTCTTTAGTTAAAAAGAGAATTTCATTCAAAAGCTCTGAAGGAACAGATCAAATAGTCAAAACAGAGTATCAACCAAGAAAAGTAAAACCAGGCTCCTAAAACAGAACAGCATACAACGAGACCTTTTACTACACCATGGCAATTGGCATCTCCTTTTTGAAGAGCTCTCGCATCCATATGGGTCCACCTTTTGCCGCATACATATAAGATCACACTTTTCGTCCTGTCACATTTAGACGATTGTCCATGTGACTACACTTTTTGCAATCTCAAAAACTCCTCCGTTACAATTTGGAGCTTCGATACAGTTGTCCCGTCCTACTTGATCTCTTGTTAGCTCAAACAGACCTGCAACATGTCCCATAGAGACTTACCAGACATGCAACCGTTATAGATCTCTAGGTCGTTTCCCACATGGAGACTTCTCATACTCTCAAGGGCCCTTCTCATATATGGCTTGACTTCTCTCTCACAAGTCACAACCCATGAGACACATAAATCATTCTATATATTCTTCAACCAATAGAAACCTATATTGTATTTCAGTCGACCTTGATTGTGTTTTTCCTCTTCTGAGCATAATAGACCCTCGTCACATTTAGTCCTTTCTGTTCTGAGCATAAAAATCTGTTTAAGACTTTATGTTACCACGCAACGGACTGGTGAGGTACAAACGCTGTTGCCATTCCGCAACACATATATTTATAGCTATCTGTCGCTAATAAAAAAACTAACAGCAACAATTTATCTCTAGCCAGTGTGTAGCTATTTAGCTACAGAATGTCAACAGAACCCGTACGTAGCTATATAGCTACGGATTGCTACAGATTTGCCACAAATTTGGCTACGAAAGTAACATTTTTTGTTTTGTCGCCATCTTTCGCTGTTTACGTAGCTAATGGCGATGGCTACGGAAATGCCTTCGCCGGTCCGCAGCTAATTCACTGAATTCTTGTAGTGTGATCCTCTTCTTCAACAAGTCCTTCTTGAGTGAAGATGACCTTGCACTGTTCCTTGGGGTTCTGAATAGCTTTACCAGGTAGTTGTCCTTGCTTTGTAGCAGCAGCAACAGAAGAAGCATGATTCTCCAGAGAGTAAACCCTTGTGTTGAGGTTCTCGATCTTAGAGTTTATTTCAGCTAGCTTCTTGCTTGTGTCCACTACCCCATCAGCTTGCCCTTGAAGTAGTTGCTTTAGCATTGCTTTGAGCTCATTCTCTTGTGAAGGTGCAGGCTGGGGCGGTTGGTGGGGGAAGCCTGGTGGGATATTCATTTGTTGTCCAGGGAAAGTGCCTTGTGGTCCTTGGTAATTGTTCTTTTGACCATACCCATGTTGTGGCACCTGACTCGATCGAGCTGCTTGTTGTTGAGGATATACTTGGTCCTGAGGGTTAGCAACATCAGTGTTGCGGTATGACATGGCAGGGTTGGACTTGTAATTATAGTATCCTTTGTTGTAACCTCCTTGCCCATTGCTCATGTAGCACACCTCAGCAAATTGTGTATCCTCCCCTTCTTGGACTGGTTCCATCTCCTCAGCAGACACAAAGTTGACTTTCTTCATTGTGGACTGAGCTAGGATCAGCTTATCCAACTTCTCATTCAATGCCTTAACATCTTTTCTCAACTTTTCGTCTGACTCGATCGAGTGGTGGGTCGAGCTCCGGTTGGTGCGATCATACTCTTCTCCATAGCTTCCATTTGAGTTAGCTATGTTCTCCACAAGTTGCCAGCCATCATCTACATCCTGGTTGAGGAAGTTCCCATTGCTAGCTGTGTCTAGCATCTCCCTATACCTAGGCAAGCATCCTCTATAAAGAGTGGAGAGTAGGATTCATTGTTGAATCCATGGTGTGGGCACTGACTTGTGTAGCCTTTGAACCTCTCCCAAGCCTCTGCGAATGTCTCATTGTTTCGCTGGATGAAGCTGGATATCTCTCCTCTAAGCTTGGCTGTGCGACCGGTGGAGAAAAACTTAGCAAGAAAGGCCTTCTTGCATTCATCCCAAGTGGTGATTGTGCCATGGGGCAAGCTCTTCTCCCATTGGTGAGCTTTGTCAGCTAGAGACATAGGAAAGAGTCTCAGCTTGATGGCATCTTCAGAGACACCATTGATCTTTGTCAAATCACAAAGCCTATCAAACTCATCAAGGTGGTCAATGGGGTCTTCACTTGGCAATCCATGGAACATCTTGTTCTGGACAAGGTTGATCATTCCCAGCTTGATCTCAAAGTTGTGGTTCTGCACTGGTGGTGGAACAATCCCTTGTCTCTGTTGGTGGCGGTTTGGAGCATCTCCTTGACCAATCGGTCGAGTTTGCCTAGCTCGACCGAGTCCATTACCCAAAGGGTTTCCATTCCCCTCTGGTACATCCATTGTATCAGCAACAAGCACCTCAGGTTCCTCTTGTACCCTCTGTGACCTCTGAACCCTCTTTCTACCCGTTGTAATGTCTAGCTCGACCAAGTCTTCAGTTGACCGACTCGATCGAGTTCGCATACACCTGCAAAAAGAGACAAAAACCCAGCAGTACAATAGAACAGGGGTGGTATAGCTTGATCGTCCAAGTGTGTTTGAAACTCAAATGCAACAAAAATATTCCCAAATCGGCAACGGCGCCAAATTGATGATAGGATTTTGTGTGTGTGAAATGAAATGAGGTGGAATGCAAACAGGGGTGAATAAAGATGATATGGTATGGTGCAAAACACAATCACAATCAACAATTCCTCTTAACCATCATAGTCATTGAAGTATAAGAGGTTATCAATCCAAAATGGGAACTTGTTACTCTTTGAGAATATGAAACAACCTGAAAGTCAAGCAAGCAGTTATAGATTTGAAGTAACACTAACAACCTAAAAATAATGAAAAGCAGTGCAATAAAAGTAAACAAAGCAGTGAAGTGTCAGCTCGACCAAGAGCTCGAGTCGAGCTAGAGCAAAGTACCAGCTCGATCGAGTTTAGGGACGAGTTGAGACAAACAAAGCTAAAGGTGACGACTTTAACAAGATAAAGAGAGAATTAGGGTTCAAGACAGGGTTTTGCAATCAAAGGAATCTACACTTAATCAATCTAGCTCTTAAAACTCCTTGTATCAAGGCTTCTCTTGATATTGGGCTTCTCAATGCCTAGCCAACCCTTTCCCAAGGTGGAGGCTATCAACCAAGGAATGATCTCAGAAACAGGGGGTTAGCCAGTGAGAATCAGACCTTGGAGGCTATAGGATCATTGCCCAAACTAATCCATCCAACCCCTTAGACCTCTATTGTCTAGAGCAAGAGATATTGGAGCTCTTAGTGGATCTTTTCCAGCGAATGCCATCACTTCGTGTGGGGAGTCGCCTAAGGACTTACAAGCCAGGGGTAGTGGTCATGTAGCCTTAAGATCTATCCAAAAGAGAGAGAATCTAGATTAAGACCATAAGCAAGAGCTTCAAGAACTCAAAGAGAGGATTAGATCTCTAAAAAGTAAAAGGTACAATAATTTAAAGGAAACTAAACAAAAATAATCTAAAACTTCGTTGTTTTTTTCGTGGCTAAGAGCCCTTAAATACAAAGAGGATTAGGTTTAGGGTCAAAGGGAAGTCAAGGGGGAAGCAACATTTTTCGGGTTTAACTTTGACTCCCCAGCTCGATCGAGTTGAAGCTTGGCCGGTCGAGTTGAGGAACTCGACCGGTTGGTCGAGTGGACGGTCGAGCTGGTCTTCAAGATGGCTTCTCCCTTCTTCCTTTGCGTATCCAGTTGAGCTGCTTCCATGTGCCAAGTCCCTCCATGCTCCTTATGTCCCATATGCTCCAGAATGCTCCAAAAGACCTATTTCAAAGGACCAAACATGCATATGTATGCAAATGCAACCTAAAACTAACATGAATGCATAAGAAGAGAAAAGGAACAAGATATGATGCAAATGAAAGCTAAAACCATGCAAAAGATGCATAAAAGATGTGCTAAAACTATGTAAAATGCAAGTACATCAACTGTACTCTCTCTATTTGGGTAGAGAGTTCTCCAAGTCTTCCATCTAGTTCGTATCGCGTGAACTCTAGCTTTGTCTCAATGTCGCGGCTAGTTTTTCTTTGGCTCTCCATGAAACCCTCAAGCACGGCATCGAAATGGCTATCTCTCCGCCTATTGAGAACATGGTCGTGGTGTGAATGCAACACTGGTCTAGGTGGTTGATGATAAACCGGAGGTCGGTTTTGATGATGATGGTAATGATGCTCGTCTCGGCTAGGTCCTTCAAACGTCGGATGAGCGCGGTTGGGAGGGAACGGATGTGGCACGATGTTTACGGCTGGATCTTGGTAACCCGGCCGTGGAGATCGTGTGGGATCAGTGTCCGGTTCCCAAAGTGGATGTTGGTGTTGTGATTCATCTCCAAGTACCTATAAACACAAGATTTAAAAGAAAAAGTTAGTATTCGAAAATACCAAGATCTAGACTTAGTTTTAAACAAGACTATGCAAGTGTTTATGATGCAATCCCCGGCAACGGCGCCAAAAACTTGATCGCGGCATCTATGGGATGAGTACAAGTAATAATTCCCTAAGACAACTAGTGTTGCAAGTGCACAACATATAATTGTAGTATTTAGGGGTCGAACCACAAGGGATTGGATTTCACACATTACATAATCATAGAGTTTAAATGACTAAGCTAAATCAAAAGATGCAAGGGTTTGTGTTTGTTTAGAACACGCAAAAGAAAAACAATGCAATTCTATACAAGCAACATTATTGAACTATTGAAAACTCTTTTGAAAACATGAGCCAAGTCGATTGAAAAGTTTGTTAAAATCCGATTCTTTTGAACTCAAAACACTAAGGAAGGATTATTCCACTTTCGTGGTTCCAATCCCCTATGTCTCTTAAACCAATGGGCTCAGCTTTCGTTGGTCATTGTAGAGTGAGACATGCATTACATCCAAGTAATGATTGTTCACAAAACTCTTTAGGTCTACTTTCGTAGCCTAAAACGATTTGCCCATCAAATATTATGTCCGGAGATATAACAAGCTTTTGGAGAGTATATCAACCTAAAATCAAGTCACTAGTTAGCTACTCTAGCAACAAGCATTAAGCATAAATAAAGATGGAGAACCATAGGGTTTCCCCTTTTAACAATCGATTCAAGATGGCCATTATATCACGTCCTCATTGGAAGGATCCATAATTCAACAATGAGTCTTAGATAGTAGATGAAGTCTCATGAATCCTTAGAGAGAGAGGCGGCGGAATATAGACTAAACCACGCCTCACCCTTAGGGAGAAATCTCTACTTCTAGACTATATAAATTGAAACATGCAAGCTATATACAAATGCAAAAGAAGAAAAGAAAGAAGAAGGAGACCACCTAAGTGGCTCCGAACTTTATTGAATAAGTGTTTCTTGTTATGCGGCTGGTGATTCTTATTACAAGAGGCTAAAAGCAAGTATATATAGGTAGAGAGCGGGTCTAGGTCGGCAAAGTTGAGCGCGCGCAGAAGAGGAAAGTTTCCATTTCTCTTTAGCCGCTTGAGCTTGCTCTCCAAGTTCTTGAATGGGCCGTGTTCAGGCCAATGGAAGCTTCTGGATTGAGTTATGCTAGTGTCAAGATGAGCCAAGGCCTTGGGCGCGGTATCTCGGGCCTCTTGATCCATCAAAGTCTCCATGGGCTCTACTTAGGCGCTCGTCGGACATGTCTTGGTAGAAAATAAGTTCCGGTCCAACGAGTGATCCAAATGACCTCTTTCCACTTCGCCGCGGGTCATGACTCAAATATCTATCTTTCCATATAAGAAACATGACTTTTGGACGTCGGGAAGGCATGAATATGCGGTCGTACTTCGGATGCTCCGGTTTGGTCTTTAGCGAGAAATGTAGATTTGGTGCTCTAGACTTGGGAACTTGGTGATTTGACTCTTTTTGCTCCATTTTGACTCTTCTTTGCTATTTTGACCTGAATGATGCTCAAAACCAGAATATACAAGAAAACTACCTCTTGGGCATAAAAACCACATTATTTGTATTAAAAACATAGTGAAAACCTTGATAAAAACATGAAAGATATGGGTATATCAATCAGGCGGATCTACTTAGCAGGATCAGAGTTGCTCAGCAGAGTGATCAGAGTTTGCTGGATGCGACGAGAGTGACTGGTTCTGAGTATGAGGTCTCTGCGAATGGGACTATCTTGGTTCGTGGGCGAGTTTGTGTGCCTAAGGATGTGGAGTTGAGACATCAGATTTTGGGAGAGGCTCATGCGAGCAAGTTTTCCATTCATCCGGGAGCGACCAAGATGTACCATGACCTCAAGAGGTACTATCATTGGGTCGGGATGAAGAGGGATGTAGCAGACTGGGTTGCGAAGTGCAACACTTGTGCCTTGGTGAAGGCAGAGCATCAGGTTCCGGGTGGTCTTTTGCAGAGTTTACCCATTCCAGAGTGGAAGTGGGACAGGATTACGATGGATTTCGTGGTTGGACTACCTGTTTCGAGGACTTTCGATGCTATCTGGGTGATTGTGGATCGGTTGACTAAGTCGCACATTTCTTGGCCATCAAGAAGACAGATGGAGCTGCTGTCTTGGCTAGGAAGTTTGTGCGAGAGATTGTGAGGCTGCATGGAGTGCCAGCTAGTATTGTGTCAGACCGTGATCCCAGATTCACTTCAGAGTTTTGGAGGGCGTTTCAGGCAGAGATGGGCACTAAGGTGCATCTGAGTACAGCTTATCATCCGCAGACAGATGGTCAGTCAGAGAGGACTATTCAGACTTTGGAGGATTTGCTGAGGATGTGTGTGTTGGATTGGGGTGGCCATTGGGCAGATCACCTGAGCTTAGTTGAGTTTGCATACAACAACAGCTTTCAGGCGAGTATTGGCATGGCTCCATTTGAGGCTTTGTATGGGAGGCCATGTAGGACACCCCTATGCTGGACCCAAGTGGGGGAGCGCAGCATGTATGGAGCTACTTATGTTCAGGAGACGACAGAGAAGGTTCGTGTTGTGAGGCTGAACATGAAGGAGGCTCAGGATAGGCAGAAGAGTTATGCAGATAGACGCAGACGAGAGCTTGAGTTTCAGGTGGAGATAGAGTTTATCTCAAGATGGCTATGTTGAGGGGTCCTAACAGATCCATAGCAGAGAACAAGCTGAGTCCGCGTTTTATGGGTCCGTTTCCAGTAGTGGAGCGAGTTGGGCCATTGGCTTACAGGCTGGAGTTGCCTGAGATTATGAAAGCCTTTCACAAGGTTTTTCATGTGTCGATGCTGAGGAAGTGTCTTCACCCTACAGAGGAGTTAGTGGCTAGGATTCCAGAGGATCTTCAGCCAGATTTGACAGTGCCGGCAGTGCCTGTGAGGATTTTAGAGAGGAGGGAAAAGGTTCTGAGGAACAAGAGGATTCCCTTACTGAGGATTTTGTGGGATTGCAGTGGTTCTACAGAGGAGACTTGGGAGCCAGAGGCAAAGATGAAGTTGAAGTTCAGGAAGTGGTTCGACAAGCAGGTCGAGGAGTGAGCTTATTTCATCTTTGTAGCCTCAGTTGTTATTTTTGGCTTTGGTGTTATTGTATTTTCGTTTTCGTTGTAACGATATACATTTTGGAGTTTTAATGAGATGCAGTTTTTCCTCATTTTGCCTTGTGTTGTAATGGTATTCGGATGTTACACATGTTTGACCAGTTTTTGGTTGTGAGACGGTCTAATCTTATGGTTATAGACGTTTGGAATTTTTACTCTAAGGATTGCGATCCTGAATAACTCATCATGTTTTTGGAGACTTCGTTCTCTGGCAGACTCTCTGGTGCAAGTAGGCCTCAGTTGAGTGACTTAGCTGGTGCAAGTAGGCCTCAGTATAAGCGTTTAGTTATTTGGGTGCAAGTGGCCCAGTATGGAGCAGCGGTTGGCAAGTCTGGGTGTAGTGGGCCCAGTGGGAGGTGTGGACTTGTCTGGGTGCAAGTGGCCCAGTACAAGTGGTTTGAGGTGATGAGTTAGGAGTAAAGATGTCTAGAGACGTGTATGACATAAGATTAGACGTGTCTCGGGGATCAGTGAGGATCTCCGGTGTTGCGGCCTTGCGAGGTCGGGTTTTGTGGTCTTTGTGACGTTTGTGTTGGGATTCGAGGTCGAATCCAGTTTAGTGGGGGAGAGTTGTAACATCCATAAACCAAAAATAAAAATTGGGAATTTTGTCGGTTCAATTTAAGTGAATTGGTTTGGGTCGGTTTAGTGGAGAAAGCCCTAAAATCAAGTTTAAAGAGTGCAGCCGTCTTCTCTTTGGAGAATTTTCGAGTTCAGACAGAAAAAAGAGAGTTTTTGGAGAGATTTTCGAGATTTTGGAGCAGATTTTGTTACTGTTCATCGGTACTGTTCATCGGGTTACTGTTCATCGTCGGGATTCACCATGTTCATTGTCTTTCCTTTTTCCTTCAGTTTCAATCATTGTCAAGGTGAGTGCATGACTGTGGGTCCGCGATTTGCTAGATTAGATTTGGTTTGTGGTTGTTCTTGATGAGTTTATGTTTTAATTGTTATTTCATGATATTTTGGTTGTTTCTGTGATGAATTGTGTGTTTGTGTGGTTTAATCTGGTTTAATTGGTTTAATTGTTTAATTGATTTGATTCTGGTTTATTGGTTAATTGAATTAAAATTTTTAATTCAAATTGTTTGATTTATTTTCGGATTTAATAATTAATAGTTAATTTAATTAATTAATTAATTTAAAATAATTATTTTAATTATTTTAAAATATGGAAAATTATTATTTAATTATGAGAATTATTTAATAATTGAGAAATTGAGTTTTAATTATTAAAATTATTTAATAATTGGAAAATGGTATTTAATAATTATTGGAGTTTATAAATATTATTAAATATCTAGTAAATTGCGTAAATGGCTCGTAGGCAGAGTGATTGCCTCACTAAGTATTTATTAAATACTTACGCAACTCCATTCCAATGTGTTGCAGGTAAAAGATTTGTGTGATCGCGGAATCAAGGCTGAAGAGGGGGATGATAGGATGTTTACTGTTTTATTGTTTTGCATTTTTTGCTAGACTTGTTTAATTATTATTTGCTTCCGCTGAGCTGATTTATTTGTTATTGATATTTTATTTATTTAATTTATTTAAGACCTTCGCTAGAATTGATTAATATTTTTAAAAAAAATGTTGGTTATTTCAACCGATAAAGCTAAAGAGATGAGCAAAAAAGCTTCCAAGAGTCGAATGTCAGAACGAAATGGGTTAGGACCTCATAAACATCGAGCTGGCTCACGTTCATATGCTAAAGTTGTAGATTTGTTGGTAAGAAATATTTTTTTCTTTGTATTATTTCTGTGATTAACCATTTTAATATAATGTTTACATGATAATATTTTATAGAGAAAAAAAAGACAGGAGATATCTTACATTAAAGTTCTCCGAGAGACTCACAAAAAGCCTTATGGATCATTTGTGGATGAAAGGGCCATGCTGATCAGTGAGGGATTTGACAAGGATCTAGCTGATCAGTTAAGTGTTTACTTTGGTGTTTTAGTTATACTAGGTTTAAGCCCGTGCTACGCGCGGGTGGTGTTGTTACTTTTTTTTTATGTTTGTAAAATTTGTTTTTAGAAAATATAAGATATCTTTGACGCAATGTTTCTTTAGGTTTTCAAGTTGTATTTTACCACCACTCATATGATGCGACAAGTTCATTATGGGATTCATTTTCTATCTTTTATAACTTTTGGATCGCAATTCTAACATCCTACATAAATTTGGTAGAACAATGAGTTTCAGATAAGTGAAACTCCTGTCTATTCTGTTAATTAATCAATTATCTTAGATTTTTAGTTGATTAAGGAGAATGAAAGTCACACGAAATATCGAATGTATCATCAACTTTTACTTTTATGTTTTCCCTACTTCGATGAAGGTAAATTGTCAAGTGTGTTTAAAGAAAAAAAAAACATATATCTCAATTTCTTGATAATGCAATTGCCTATCCAATGCCATAATTTGCAGTTAAATCAAAACTTTTATATATTTGTCACAGTTACAAATATCTTCACAATTCATTTGCCAGCAAAAGATAATTTACTTGTCTTTCAGCTTTTATTCCCAATTAATTATTAGTTTTACGCTCTTTTCAAAATACTTTGAAAATTGAAAAAAAAAATCATTTTTAAAATATTTTATTTGTATAGTTTGCTTCTGAACCAATTTCATAATATTATATATATATATATATTTCTTTTTTTACTAAAGATAAATTTTCTCAGTTTTGAATGGATTTTTTTATTAAATTCAAATATTAATTTATCAATTTTCAATGAGAATAAATCGCTGTTAAAAATGAGTTTTTGGTAGACTATACAAAAACGCCACATACAAAAGCAGTAAACATCAGATTTATACAAGTTTCTCTATTACTACTTATTAGCAGAATAAAGTTTCTCTATTCCTACACAGTCAAAGATGTAACTATAACTGAACAAAAATAAAACATTATAAGACATTGTAGCCATCGATCATTTAACAGAAATAGGAAGAAAATTAAGAACCTTGAGCATATGCGGCAAATTTAGTATGTTTAGAAACAAACGTAAGTCTAGTAGAGAGCTCCTTCCCCTCTCGTGATGCAAACTTGCAAAGGGAAATAATATTCGATTTATTTCACTGAATCACAAACAGAGGTCCACACTGACATAAGATCTTAAATATGTTAAATTTGCTGAAAGGCGTACGTAAACATTTTGTTTCGATTTATACCACTAATATTTGTTTCTCCATATTTTGGAGAAGATAAAACTAACCTACAAACAAATATGAATCATCATGTGTGAAGAGAAGAGACCTATCAAACTCACTTGCTATCGCTGTGGCTGCTTAATTTTTGAAGAAAAAATATTTCTTTTATGGATTTGGAGAAGTTTATTTTGCACAGTAGCTTAAGACTATGGATTGGATAGAGAATAAGACATTTGTTCAGTTTCAGAGTTTTTAAAAGGACTCTGAAAACTTGTAGTTATCTTTGTAGCTTGTCAGCTGGGATTTTAGTTGCTCTGGTTGAGAAAATTGAAACACCTCAATTTGTTCTTGGTCGACCTTTAGGCATACATTCTCTATTCCTGTGGTTTTCGTTGCATAATTTCTAAAATGCATGAAACTGATTAAATTTGTATATTTTTCAGGCCAAGAATTAAAGTAGAAGCATAGTGAATTTACCCCGATTTCATGTTTACGTTGCTCATAAGAGGTGCAAACTTCTTCAACTGATTCCTCGAAGGCAAGAACATGTTTCGTGTACAAGTCACATGAACAAAATTATATATATTTCAAATGGATATAAACCTGTATGTAATACAAATCGTGTAGTGCTTGAGCACCGATGGCGATTGTTCGTTTGCCCTCTTTGTTACAAACTTCATTAGACTTTTGAGGATATAAGATTTCTGAACCCTGCGGTTATGTTCGTACATTAGAAGAACATTAGGCTTCATAGTTATCATGATAAAAAGGTTTGTGGAGAATTTGAAAGACTGATCTTACCTATACAACACCTAAGATCAGAAGCATCTCCAATCTCCATCAACAGGAAAATCTTTGGGTACATCTCCTTTATTATTTGTTAGCTGAAATTTAGAAGAATAAACACAGTTTTAGGCTTTTAGCAGACAAAAATAAAGATTTATATGTAACCGCTGATTAGTTGCAGGAGTGGGTAGGGAGGAGTGAAGAACATTTTCCGAGATGGGTGAATTATTTTCATAATAACAATCTGATGATTCATTAATTTTGTTGAACTTTGCAGGAAAGCCAAGCTATTGAACTATCCGAGCCAGAGAATAACTGAAATTATATAAAGTTTATGGCTACGACATTCCTAGATGAAGAAAATCAGACTATATTGAGACTTGAGAAAAGCAAGTGACCTTTTCTTGCAGCCAGTTTCGAAAGAGGTGTACACCTGGAATTGGAGATCACGTAGGCTACATTAAGACCAGAACTTGTAGATGATCAATCCATATGAGCAAAAGCGACCAAACATGTTAGAAGCTTATAAAAAACATATACCATAATACTACTGATGCCAAAAAGCTATGTTGTGGTCTTTGGGTCGTTTTTCCCTCATCCAGTCATCACCAGAACGAAATGCTGAGACATGAAAAACAAATTAGAGAATACAATGAGATTCAGAAACACCAGTTCACTCTGACACAAGTATAAATTTGAGGAAAAATAATAATTTAGATAGTTTGGGACGTATTCAAGATAATGGACCTTGGTAGATAGGAAACATTACTCTAAAAACCGAACCTCAATGCTCACATGCCATTGCTCTCAACGCCATCGAAGAGAACAAACCTGCTGGAACCAAGCATAAACAAAGACGGTAGAAGTGAGTGGTAGTTAAAATCGATTATAGCAGCATAACTTGAATTGTCAAACAATACCTGAGCTTCTTAGGACTGTTATCGCAGTGACCCCACTCTCCATGTGACCCCACTCTCCAAATCGTTTACATTTGTTCTTCCTGTCACCAGCAGGCAAATCTCGAGGGCAATGTCCATGAAGACCCCAGTTGTAGCAACGACCAGGTGCTGGAAGAGGGCCTCAGTTGGTCTCCATGTCTTGTTCCTCCACTATCGACAGCAAAAACAAAAAAAGGGACTAAACAGAACAGAGCTGAAATCAAATAGTGTGAGATAAACTTTTGCAGAATAAACCTTTCGTACACTCACCATGCACAATCGCAAACCTGAACATTCTTACGAAAGGTAGTATGTCTCCATTTGCAAAGACAACACGTACGATCAAAGCAGCAGTTAACTTCATAATCGCAGATGCTCTAACAAATGCACTGATTCCGATTGAATAGTTGTGGTTCACCAAACAAAGCTCCGCGTATGACTACAAGATTGTTCACATCATCGTATTAGCCGTTTTGAAAACCTCCCAAACTCTAGCTATTTTCAATCAATTACTGAATATATCACCAAGACGTACGGAATCATTCCTCTTACCAGAAAATAACGAAACCAACTCCACTAAACAATAATAAAAGTGGCCGATTAAATCCAGAAAGACACAGATGTAGCCAGAAAACGAATAAGAATAACAAAATTAAAAGGAGAAAAAGATCAGTGTGTAACAATGGCGGATCATTGACCATAAAATCACACAGAGAAAGAAAAGCGTGAGATTGTTTAGACCTTATACAGCGAGTTAAGCTCTTTCTTTCCCTTCTTCGTCGTTGAAAAGTACTTAAAACCGTGACCCCCGTCGCTCATTTCATCCACGTAATGCTCTTTCTTCTCCGAGTTCTTGTGTGAGAGAGACGATGAACGGAAAGGCTAGAGACGAAAGAATCTGCCGTCTATTTTTCTAATAAAGGTGCCATGTTATTATTTGTGATGGTAAATACACCCTGAAAACGGGAAGATGAAGAGTCGAGAAAGTAACACAATCGTCAAAGACAAAGGAGCAGAACCGGCGTGTGTTTTTAGAGACACGTGTCTTCATCTAAGGTGCTGACGTGTCCCTCTCTCCAGCCCTGACGTGGCAGTTAGCCGGAGAGTGTTGAGCAACTTTTATAGTATAAGATTTTAAGTTATTTATTAGCTTGTTTGGTTTTTATTTATCATTTTATTTTTGGTGTTTCGCATTATTAGATTTTTCAATCTTTGATTGTCAAATAAAATGCTTTTTTATTCTAATATTATTTTTTATTCAATAAATAATATGCAAAATATCAAATCAATCTGTTACGATGTTGCAACTTTTGTCACAAAATATATGAAACTGGTGATAATTACAAATATGCAATCTTAACTTTTGATTTTACGTAGCAAAATCAATGAAATCATTTATTATAATTCTACCACATAGTTGCAAGAGTTTTTGTTGCAATAAAACTACAAATTTACCAAGAGATAATTTATTGAAAATTTGCTATGGTATTTATTTACTATATGTTTTACGTTGCAATATTTGCAACTAGTTATGGTTGCAAACATATGTCGCAATTTCACAATAAATTTACTAGAAAATTATCATTGCATTTATGCGACAAACATAACAAGAAATTAATTCATTGTAATTTTGGCAACATATATGCAACAAACACGAGTTTGCAACATTCAAACAGCAACATTATCAAATTTGTCGCAAATTTATTGCAAAGATTAGGTTTGCAACGATATATTGGCATATTGCAACAATTTTTTTCAGTTGCAATAGGACATTTTTCTTGTAGTGCCACAATCCGAACCAAAATGTGCGATGAAAGATCAAAAAGAGAAAGAGAAACAAAACCTTACCCAGAATCTTCCTCTACGGTACAGAGCAAACTGACACAAAAGGACCAGAAGAGAAAGAGAGCTATTGCGAATGGGAAGAAGAAACACCTTAGAAGCAGAGAAATGGAGCGGGAATGCGAAAAGACATGACGCAACCATTGTTATTGATAGCGGGATCAGGTTTTCCCAATTCATATCCCTGATTCTGCAAGTGCACAGGTCAGAAGTAGAAACGGGTTATCGAACACAAGGAGTAGGTAAGTACACTACAAGCTATGTGAGTTTAACTTAGTTAGGACAAGAGGATAGATTGTGGTTTTGGTATGCAAAATAAGTAACTAAACTAAAGGAAAGCACTGTAGAAACGGTGTATTAATAAGGGAAAGACGCTAGGCAATGGGTAACCTAGCAGAGATTCACGAATATCAAGTTATGCAATCATATTCATTAGGGGGTTTGAATGCGCCATCTAGAACTCAAAACACGGATGTAAGATCATTCCACTGTTGTGGCTCCGACCTCTTTGTTAACTAACCTAATAGCTAAACTTTTGGAATGTCCTTAGATTGTTAAGCAAGCATTAATTCGTTCAAGCCTCAATTGTTCACAACCCCGCATAGATCAACTTTCACAGTCTATGAAGTGTTGCCCACCAACTACTAGTTCCGGTTATATAGCAAGTTATTGGAGAGTATATTAAACCTAGGATCTGATGCTAGTTGATCAGAAAAGCATGCAACAATGATATTAAACAAAGGTGAAGATCTATATGATAAACCCTAATTTGAATTTAGCAACCTTATGATTCATGAACTCATTGAAACCCACAACCTAACTAGAAATCTACTCAATCATGATGCAAGTAAACAAGCATAAATCAGAGAAAGAAATCATAGTATTATAAGGAGAAAAGGGTTTAGAAAGCTTCTCTATGTCGACCTTCTTGATCTTCTCCCTTAAGAAAACAATGAGAAGGAAGTAAAACAATGGAGATTCCCTCTAAAGGGAACTCCCTAGTGCGGCCCTCTCTTCTGTTTCTCTCCTATGGGGCTCTCTGTTCTAATGAGGCTAAAAAAGAGTATTTATAGTTCCCTAGGTCTTCACAAGTTTAGGTTAAATGGGCTGAGAATAGTTGAAGTTGCATAAGTGGGCTTCTTGTTCGCGGAGATTGGGTCGACCGTGAAAGGGATGTGGTCGGCCGTGAGGTGATGATCTTGGTCGTGAGGTGATGATCTGGATCGACCGTGGGTCGTTTGGTTCCCTGGTTAGTCAGTGCGTGTGGCCGGATGCTTTGATCGCATGTTGAGGAATCGGTCGAGCGCAAGGCAATGCTTTCCGGGTTGATTACTGCGCTCGGTCGGCGGCATGGGATATGTGGTAAATCTGTGTATTTGTGGGGATTATTAATTTCTGTATTTTAGTGAATTTGGAAATCCATGCTAAATTCAGTAGTATTGGTTCTATGATTTTAAAATACATATTCGAATCATGTGTTATTGGTTCTATCATTTTAAAAACATGGATTTGATTTAACTGAGGATTTTAGTAGATTTGGAAAGATTTCAGTGTTAAAAATACACAGAATGAAATACGAGGGAAAACCTACAGATTTACAAATACCTATTAAAATCAATAAACTTTACAAGGATTTGTAAATATTACATGGATTTCTAAATCAATTAAAAGAAATGAACCAACAACATAAATATTGAATTCTAAGATTTTTTTAATTAGAAAACATATATTGAACGTTGTTTATATATTGACTAGATTAAGGCCCGCGTATACGCGGGTATATTTTAAGATTTTATAATAAAAGCATAGAAAATATTAAACAAAATTTAATCATTTTTAAACGTAAACAAAATAATATTGAAAACCCGATAAAAATATTTAAATAAAATAAAATTGGTAATACTTTTACATTTTTATTATAATTGATTTTTCTTTTGAATTTATGATATGACAAAATGAATTAATTTGTTTTAATATTATTTTTATCCAATACATAAACACTTACACATGTCTAAATCTGATCAACTGATTAATTAATCAAACTTTTATTATTCCATTCAAGAGATTTTAATTGATGTAATCTTTATTTCAATTTTGTGAGTTATAAAAATCATATGTATCGCAAAACTGTCAAAAACATGATTTTTTAATTGGAGAAATAGAATCAAAGGGATCTGATGAATTTGTGATTGAGAAACTTTGACTCTCTTTTATAGGGATTCAAGTAACCTATTCAGTTATATGAAATTTAGTTTACATAACATTATTTATTTCATTATACAAATAGGATTTTATTTATTACATTATTTTGATTTTATTATTTGTTTGGATAATATTAATTTGATTACATAACATTATACAAATAGGATTTTATTTATTACATTATTTTGATTTTATTATTTGTTTGGATAATATTAATTTGATGAATGGAAAACCTTTCTCTATTAGGATATGACAAATATATTTTTATTTCTTTTAACTGTAATGGATTAATTTTTTTTTTAAATTCCTTTATCTAAAAGCATCCAACTTTATATAATAAATTTTGATGAATGGAAACCTTTTTCTGTTTGGATATGGCAAATATTATTTTTTCCTTTTTGATATAATAGATTAAATTAAATTTCGTTTTTTTTAATTAACATTTATCTGAATTTTTTTTTTAATTCTCCTTTTTTCTAAGACACGTGTCACGATCTTAACGGACATAAACTTAAAAGTGACACATGTCGCGATCCTGAATTTTATAAAAATCCTACGTGTCGCAACCACGTCGTGCGCATCCAACTTTATATAATAAGATATGTAAAATTTAAAACAATAAAAAATAAATTTCCATCATTAAAAACTACTAATTGTACAAAGAAAGAAAAATCTTTAACAATCAAATATGGTTATTCCGATAAGTAAAAAAAAAATGGTATTTACTTTTTGCAGAAAATTCCAACACCACTGCTCGATCCTCCGGTGCAATCAACATTGTTTTGATTTAGCAACAATCGCTCCATCTTTTCCAAACTTTCAGAACCACTGGAGTAAACACAAGCGGTACAACTCGTTTCAAGAAGCGAAATCGTTCTATATTTATCTTCCCCACCGACGATGGGCATAGCCACACCTGGTTTGGCCGGATTCTCGAAATCCTCTCTATATGTTCTTCCTAAAACGCCCTCCACATTTTGGGACAACCTCAAGAACCGAAATTGAACTTCCAGATGGGCAAAGCAATCATTTTCAGGTCTCCCGTATTTATGGATCATATCATCTTTCTTAGTAACTGGAACCACGTTAGCCCAAATTTCGGCAATGTCTGGTAACGTGACCAACACGGAGTTTATGTCTGAAGTTCTCTCGATCTTTATATAGCCTCCAGGAGGACTCCACACCGATGCATCTCCTTTTAGTAAAGAGATCTCTTTTCCTTGGAAGGACAAACGGAGATGGTCGACTTGGTGGTCCCATTTTGCGGCCTTTGTGGCCTCGAGTGAAAAGGTTTTACTGTTGGGGCCGAAGATAAGACCTAGGGATTGGATCCATGTGAAGTCTCTAGTTCGACCAGAAGGTCTTAGACCAATGAAACGTGCATTGACCTGGAAATCAACATCGGAGACGAGTGCAAAATGCTCATTACGTTTGCCGTGAAAGTAGAATACGATGCCGTCGCCGCCGATGAATCTCGGGTCTAAGCATGCTGATCCTTTACCATTGCAATTAGGCTTTCTATCTGTTACAGAACAAAAATATGATTATTTATTACTTGATATGACATCGTTTTAGAGAAACGAAATTATTGAAGTCTAGCTAAACCGATCTCATGATTCCTATATAATCCTAAAAGAACCAAATACGATAAAATTATCCTGAATCCAAATCTAACCGGAAAAAAACCAAAAAAAATCTAGAAAAATATTTGACTAAAATTCGATTATATTCCTAAATTAAAATCGTACCAAACTATCCACACTGAATTAAGTAAAGGGTTTTCTGCAAATTAACCCTTCAAGTGGTTTTTGTTTGCAAATTTACCCTCGACTCTAAAAAAATGCATATCAACCCATAAGTTCAAATTAATCCGCAATATAACCATGAAAGTTCTCCCTAACTCATTTGCATTTTTTTATATTTTTCTGGTCTCGTGAAACTAAATTAGTTTCGCCAGAAAAAAAAAACAAAAAAAAGGAAAGATAATGAAGTGTTTACACAGAAAAAAATGAAGTTTTTGTTTAAATAAATTTTATTCATAATCCCAAAAAAAATATCTTAACAATATTCAAACCAAAAGCCACAATAAACAACATTCATTAAAAGTAATGGCATACTTACTTCGGCAAGTGGCTCTGCAAATAGGGTTAAAGCAATCCACGACGCATGCCTTGGTGCTACCGTAGGGAGGGGAAAACGAAGGGCACTGAGTTGGGCAAGTCTGCTTCTTAAGGAAACATGGGCTCTTCTTTTGAAAACATGTCTTAGTTTCCGAAGCTGCATCGAGTTGTACAATGGTCGTACATGCAAAGATCACGACCACCAATCCAATGTACAAGCCATTGATGCAATTAAGATCTCTCTTCATTGCTTTGACTTCTCTCGGTAATCCAGGGAAATGAGTTATATAATTGTATCCTCATATGGCCTCTATTTATAGAATTGATCCTTGGCAAGTGGGAATTTTTGTAGGAATAATTTAATAATTCCTTTGTATGTAGTATGTGCACCGACACTTATACACATTAATTCCTTCTAAACGAATTTTTAGTTATTTTTTTGTCAAGTCAAATTCTCTAAAACACGTACATTGTTTCGATGGCGGCATCCATCTAGTTTTCTTGATTTTACTTATTATTTAAATTTAATTTACTACTCGGGTTGAATTGGTATACTTCATATGATAATACTCTCTGTCTATATATATCATATATACGAATTAATTTTGTGTGCCTGTAATCTACCATTCTACGCCACATGGACTAGAAGTCAAAGCCTAAGATAATGCCCCGACGATTTTGGTCAATAATCCTTGTTATTATTTAAGATCAAATATTATTTTTATAATTTTCGGGTTTTATTTATTTATTAATAACACTCATATTTGATAAGAACGAAGACTATGATCAACTGGTGACATTCATTTAACGATCAATGTAACAATAACAAAATGATGATCTAATGTTAACATTCCATAAGGATTTTGCGAATGGTGATACAAAAATACAGTTGTGATTATGGTACGTCGATGGTTATGTGCTCATTTTTCGATGGTATATCTCACATACTACTAGATTTTCATCATAATTTCAGTTGTAAGATTTCTAACGTGGTCTATTTAGAACTGAAATGTTCCACTTTAGGATCGCATACAATAAAAACCTAAAAAAAGAAATGGTAGCTAACGAGTTTAATAGTTAACAATAGTTTAATACTTGTTGATGAAACGGTGTCATTGGGTAAGGTACTTCTCAACTATGCTGCACATGTTGTGCATGCGAAATCGCGGATCTAGGGTCAAAGATATTAGTTTACTATTGATGTCAAAAAATGAAGAAGAGGAAGATATGAGTACACTTGTACTGGAATTTCACCAAATCTAATTTGAATAGTGTGTAAATTTTTTTTTTTTTTTTTTTTTTAATTATTAGTGGTCCTATGTGAGGTAACAAGAAAAACCGAGCCAAACTTCAATTTGTCTATGTACGGGATGCTTAGTTCCAAATTAAAAAAAAAAAAAAAAGTTTAAGTTGAGATTCTCCAAAGTTATATAGTCAAATATATATATAGTCAAATATTCTTACGTATTATTTACATAATTTATTATTTAGTTTCAAATATAAATATGTTCACATGGATTTTGTCTTTGTACAACGAATTTATAACCCGTATGTAAAGTAGGAGCAAGTGTATTATTTGCTATAATTCCATTAACAAAACTATAGTCAACGTTGGAAATAAACATGTGCCATTCTAGTTGACTATATATTAAAGTTGATGGTGAAGTTTTTTTAGTCCCTTTAAGCGTTTGGTAATCCTTTTGGCTTAACAAACGTCGATAAAATAACTTTATGTGTACTTCAATATCAAAAATGGGTGGGTAGCTGAAATGAAAAAAAAGTGGATGGGTAACTGAAATGGATATTGAAATATGATCAAGGGTTTCGCGAAGCAAGCGTTTATTACATGCAACGACGGATATTGAATAAACTAATCAAATATCGCTATTTCAACCAAAGCTAAGGCCTCAAAATTTAATGTTGATTTCGGCCAAAACCTCTTGTTAATCCAAAAGATCTATGTTATAGTTTTTTTGTATAAGATGTTCGAATAAGTTTGTACATTAGTCAACTTAAAGTTTCGCTAGATGATGGACCCGCACTCTAATTTTTTATTTTTCTTTTCCTAAAGCGCACTTTAAATTGTTAACTAACTACATGATGTGGAACCAAGAACATAAACCAAGAAAGAAAAAAACAAGCGATACACTTAGAAAATGTAGTATGGATCTCTGGTTACATTGATCAGTAGTTCATAAATTTATTGATCACATATTTCTGGTCAATAATAACGTAGCACTAGCACGTTTTGGACGAATATTGGTTTGGTGAAATTTGGTTCAACATGCACTTAAAATAGAAGTATACTGTATACATGTACATGCATAGGGGATTTTGTTTTTGTCGACATACAAATGTCATTCTTTAAGATTTTTTCGTTTTCATAATAGTGATGAAAGTATCTAAATTTTAGTATCGAATTCAGACAGTCAAAAATTTAACTTGGAAGTCTTTATTTCAACACGTTTTTTTTCTGCTTTCACCGGACTACATAAGGTATGACGACTTCACATATTACCAACATATACATAACACAATAACACAACGACACAACTTTCATCACAACATATGTAATAAGACCACCGAAAGTTTCAAGACGCTACGCGCGCTTAAGCATTCACAACAGCTCCTCCTTCACAGATAAAACAACCGAAACAATCAAGTTAAAACCACGCTTGCCACTAGTGTAACCATCATTTCAAAATGTATAATTCAGTGTGTTTGAAATTACCATTGGGGTGAAGAACTTGACCGGTGAAGTAAGAGGAGCAGTGGTTACAAGCCAAGAAAACATAGGAAGGTGCCACCTCAATTGGCTGCCCGGCTCGTTTCATTGGAACCTCAGACCCAAAGTTCTTAATCTTCTCATCATTAAAGGAAGCTGGGATAAGCGGTGTCCATATGGGACCAGGAGCCACACCATTCACACGGATTCCTTTCTCAGCTAGCTGAAGTGCAAGCCCTCGAGTGAACGCCACAATCGCTCCTTTTGTAGAGGTATAGTCAAGAAGGGAGGCGTTGCCTTTGTAAGCGTTCACTGATGTTGTGTTGATTATGCTGCTTCCTTCCTTCATATGCTTCAACGCATGCCTAAAACATTAAAAACAATATTAATTAATCACCATGACTTCATCAAAAACATAAACCCCATGTTTACATTCGATTTAATTCACCTTGTGACAAAGAAATAAGAGAATATGTTTGTACGGAAGACTCGTTCCAGCCTAGCCTCATCGATCTCTTCGATTGAACTGCTCTCGTACTGCTCTGCTGCATTATTGATCAAGACATCAATGCGTCCAAAGGCGTTAATGACTTCATCAACGACCCTCTTGCAATTCTCATCGAATCCTAAATCCGTAGGAATAGCAATCGGGTCTTTAGCCTCTGAGGTTTTTGCCTCCTTCAACATTTGCAGGGTTTCTTGTGCATCTTTTTCCTCTTGACCCTTTACGTAAGTGAAAGCCACCGTGGCACCTTCGAGGGCAAAACAGTAACTCACAGCTCGACCAATTCCAGAGTCTCCTCCCGTTACCAACGCCACTTTCCCCTGTATATATAGTTTGCATGCATGCATTAATTTTCTGAATGGTAAAACAAAATTTAAAAAAACCTATGTCAAACTATAGGTTATAAAAAGTAATTACACGAAGCTTGTTGGAGGGTTGATAATCTGAGCTAGAGAATTGTGGTGATGGGTCCATGACGTGTTCTTTGCCAGGTTGTGCTCCTTGTTTTTGTCGTTCAGAAGCCATCGCTCTTACACACACTAGCTGAGATAATACTCGATTTGTTTCTCTCTTTTCCGGTAGAGAATACTTGTAGATTTTGATTGGCAATTGAGAAAACGGAAATGTAACGTTTGATGATGAGACTCTTGACGAAGTGACCAGTCGATACAATCCGTTCATGGCCATTATATACATGCGCACTTAGCTACACGATATACATGGAAGCAGCATATATCTCTTTAAAGGATCTGACACGTGGCAGGCTAAGTTGTGTGACGTGGGCAGACGAGGATACACGTGTTGGTGAATGAGTTCGGATTTGTGGTAAACGGCGATCCTTGAGACATGGACAAAATCAGCTTAGTAGTTACACAAGCATTTTAAGACATTTTAAGAGTATGAAGGAGAGAAGCTGATTTTGTCCATGTCTTAAAATCATTAAATGTTATTTGCCGACAAAAGAAAATATATCAAATGTTCTTATCCTTTAAGAAAAACAAAACTTTTTATCAAACGATAATCCATAAATTTAAAACTTGTTTATGTTTTGACTCATTAAAAATTATTTTCCGACAAAAGAAAATATATCAAATTTGATTTATCCTTTAATTAGTTATCAAAATCTTATCCATAAACTTCTAAAATTAAGCTAATGGCGATATTCTGTATACATTTTATAAACAAAGTATTTTGTGGACAATAACCAAATATATTGTAGAGAAGTTTTGCCGACCATGTACAAAAAACTCCTACTTATTTTATTATTACACAAAAAAATTTAAATGAATCATTAAATTGCGTATAAACATTTCAATTTTCTTCAATTTATTTCGGTCTATGAAAGAAAAGTTAAATTATGATCGGTTAATTATAACTCCTAGCTAGTTCTTCTACTTTTTTTAGCCTAATTGTATTTATTATTGTGCATGCCTGACACGTGACAAGAATGCGCATGCATACACGTCGCCTTTTAGTAAAACGAAGCCTCCTCTGTGCCAAGTGTTTGCGACTTTAACGAATCTTATCAAGAACGAGTAAATTTAAATCTGAAAATGTTACAAACAAAAAGGATACAATCCCAACTCATTTCATTCTCTTTGCCTTCGCCTTCGATTTATCCGGAATCCTACACTGCTTTAATTACCTGAAAAATAAGGAAAATCAAATTGTGTGAAGAAAAACGGTCTTTATTACCAAGATGTCTCTCTCTTTCTACGTAATTTATCTTCTCATATTCTCCCTGATTTCCACTTGTGTTATCTGCAACCGTAAGCTCTCTAGCTCTCTCTCTTAGTGTAAGTACGTTAGGTATATATTTATCTGTACAAACCCGATCGTGCTTTAAAAATGTCGACGTAATTGCATCTAATGTTTTCTATATTTGGGGACAACATATGTTTTTGTCTGGAAAAGATGGTATTGCTCATTCTTGTGAATCTGTGGTATAAAGTAATAAATGTTCTAAAACATTTCCACGGGGCTTTGGCAATCAGTTCTAAGAACATAATATTTGGGTTAAAATTATAATCAGTCCCAATGTTCATTTAAACTCGTTAGCTATCATTATTAACTATTTTACTCGAATGATTGCAATTTTGCTTTCCCCCCTTTTTTTAATGACACTGCATACTTTTTTTTTTCGGTTTTAATGTATGCATGTTTATTTATTTATTATATTTGTGGATGCAATCTTTCTCATAGATAGTTTTGCCGTCTTTCTGATGTTGTAGAGGCGGAGGATAATCTTCTACAAGGCCTTAACAGCTACCGAACTGCTCAAAGAGTTCCACCTTTTGTTAAGAACGACAAAGCTGATTGTGTGGCCGATGAGATAGCTGAAAAGCTCGAAGATCAGCCATGCACAAACCATACCACAGCAAGCATGGTTACTCCCGGTTCAGTTCCTCCACGATTGTCAAACTACCAAGACATTCTCTCTGAGTGCAAGGTCGACCCAAACAATACCCGTGATGCATTGATCTTACCCGTTTGTATCCCCAACAGGATCCCTACCTTGGCTTTAACTAACTACACCCAAACTGGCTATGCTCGCTATTTAAATGATTCAAGGTATGTCGGGGCTGGTGTTGGGTCGGAGAAAGAGTGGATGGTGGTTGTGTTGACCACGAACACTCCTGGTGGAAGTTTCGCTAGTGGTGATGCGACGTCAGTGAGAGCTATGGCTGGGTTAGGGCTAATGGGGTTGTTGTTCAGTTGCTTTCTGGTATTGTGAGCTAAGATGTTCGTGTTTTGTGTGAAGACTCTTTATATCTATATGCTTGTGTTATATCAAGTAGAAAAAGTAACCATCGTATCAAGTATAATTAGAAATTTTATGAAATACACCTCTTGATTGTTAAAAGCATAGCAAAAGTAACCGAACTTTGATTGTTTAAAAAGAAAAACAAAGGAAAAAAACTTTGATTTTTCAGTTCTTCATGAATATGTTAGTGGCCGGGTTTGAATAGTTGGTTTTCGATCAAATAAGACTTGTATTAAGATTTAAGACCAACTCCAATGTAATTTTCTATCTTCTCTTATATAAAATTGAGGTTTCAAAATATAGTGGTAATCTACAACTTACCTTTGTTTTCTCCTTTAAAATTAAGATTTCTATTTTGTTATAACTTTATTGGAAACTAAATCTAATGGCATATTTTATTTATCATATTTTGCATCCAAATAGTTATTTTTAATTTATTATATTTGATGATAATATTCTAACATTTTGGACTTAATTTATTATAGTATTATTAGACTAATTAACCCATTTAAACATGCAAATACACCATCAAAGTTTCATAGATATTGGACTGTTCTTTTTTTTTGATAAAGATTATTGGACTACTTAACTAAAGACTATCAGCAAATATGAGAAACTTTACAAGAGGTGTGACATTATACAAGTGGTTGGCTTTATTTATTTATTTTAAGTTTATTTTTTCGTTAAATTTATATTAATTAAATATATACATGAGACTTTATTTAGAGAACATCTAATGACATTCCGTTTTTTTATCTTAGCTTTGAGATGGATTGTATATATAGTGATTACCAAAAATATAATGCTTTAAACCTTTAAACCTTTATGAGTTTCCGTGTGTGCTGTAAGTTAATATAATCAAACAACATCATTCATAGTTGTAGCAATAAATCAATTTCGGAGAAAAGACCAATGACGAAACCAACCAGATGACCAAGTTAAATACAAGCAAAACACCATTCATAGTTGTACGGTACCAATAAGTTCAAAAAGAGAAACTAACGACATTTTCCCAAGGCAAAAAATCATCATAGTCAATCTCTCCATTGTTCCTTAAATTGTATCTTCTTTTGTTTCTTTCTTTAACATAGATCTCAAAGCCTCTGTCTTTTGTTCTTCTTACCCCCAAGATCCGACCACACCTTCAACATCACATCTGTTGCTTCCTCCAATGTGGCCTTCCGGTTTTCCTCATAGTTCCAAAGCTCCAAAGTCACAAAGCTAACACTTGCATTGTGATCCTCTATCTCCTCTTTTGCTCTTACCACTTCATCACAAACTCTTTCACCATATTCATATTTCAGCTTTAGCAGCTTCTCATCGTCCTTAACCACAATTCTCGAAATTTTTTAAAAGTTTATTTGAGATACTATATAGAAACAAGAAGATCCCATCTTTTCAAAAATTGAAGTGTATAGTACTAAAGTACAAACCTTTGGTGGTCCATCAGACTCAAGGACTTTAAATGGATGCCATTGCACATCTCCGATTTGTGCTTCCCACAATGGATATAACTCCTCAGCTTCAATCTCTGGTCTTGATATTGAACCTCTATGTTTCCTCATCATTGCTGGCAAAAAGGTTTTAGGATGTAGTTGCCCTAATCTCTTCACTCTGATGTTCTCTGCACTCACTAAATCATCATTCATATTCCAGAACTGCCCACAAAGTCAAAAAAGGACATAAGCTTTTCATAAGACTAACTTAATAATATTTTTTGTTTTGGAACAAAACAGATTTAGATTTTTTTTTTCTGTGTACCTTAATCATCTCTTTACGAGCGTCTTGATACTCGTCATTTGTCACACGTTCTTTTAGTGTCAGAGTCTTCATATTCTCTTCTAGTGTCGTTTCACTTGCCATGAGCTCTATCAGAGATTTGGCTATCTTCTCAAATAACTCTGCATCACCATCACTAATCCCCACCATGTGCTTCATCACATTGGTGTCACCTTTCAGCTTCTCTATCTTCAACTCCTGAATATGGAAGCTTTAATACACACAGAACCAACCGTGTTTAGCAGTGTACAAAATCAAACAATTTGTAATTCATGTTCACTGAGTTTCCATGTACTTAACCTAAATTTACTGTCCTAAATTTTGGCATCCCTTAGTCTACTCTAACAACTAGTAAAAATATGATATTGGATTAAGATTAGGGTCATAATAAGATTCTGGATGAATAAGTATTCTAAGTTTAAATTAAATTGTTCTACTCATCCACCTCTGTGTGACAAATCAAGATTATTATTATCATGTAATACGTTAGATTATGAAAGAACTTTCTTGCCTGGTGCTTCTCGAGTTTCATAGCTTCCTCATTCTGCTCCAATATAGCCTTTTCATTATACAAAAACAACAACAACAAAGAGTGAAATATTTCAGATTTGTTTATATTTTTGTTTTAATTAATATAAAGAGCAAAATCACCATTTCAATATCAAGTCTGGATTTTCCCTTGACATATTTGTTTTTGTTTGTTTCCCGCTGCTCGATCTCTCTCTCTCTCACGCTCATCTAGCTTCTTCCGCTCTGTCTCAAGCTCTTTCATAGAGTGTTCATGCTCTTGTATAATATTCTTATACAAATCTATCACATTCATGTCCATATTTTCGATTTCTTCTCATCAAGAAGAAACACAAAACAAGTCAGCAAGATCCAAAGCGTTTCCTGAAGCAAACGCATTGGATGTAAAGAAACCGGTGAAAGAAAACAATTCTTTCCGAGGTCGTGGAGGTCGAAACAATCGCGGACGTGGCGGACGTGGGAGATACAACCCAAATAACAAAAGGTCATTCCAATGGAATCGCTCTGAACAATCTTCAGAAAAAGAGCACCAAGGAAACACCTCCCAGAAGCGAGAGACTGTTTGTTACAGATGCGGTACAAAAGGACATTGGTCCCGGAATTGCCGTACTCCTAGGCACCTTTGTACATTGTACAAAGATTCCTGCCAAAGGCAAAGGAAAAGAAGTAAACCTTGCAGAGCACTCAGAGGGAACAACCCACCTCGATGCTTCTGACTTTGCAGATGATTTCGATGACACCGTCCCATCTGAAGTCTGAAATATCCGCCATGTGACTCATGAAATCCCAAGGATTGTGTTATAAATAATTGCCACTTGTGTGAAATGTTTAAAATTAATAATGCTTGCACTATCTATTTATGTATAATTATTGTGTGATGCTAAACTACTTATGTATAATTATTGTGTAATTTTTAACTATTAATGTATAATTATTGTGTGCTATTTGCTTGATTAATAAAATTACCTTATTTATATAACTTGTTTTGTTGATCTCAGAAATGGATTACAAAACGAATGGAACAACATCCAAGATGAATAATGGAGATATATGTATACCAGACAGTGGAACAACGCACACTATTCTGAAACATAGAAAATATTTTTCTAATTTAAAACCGACAAAGATTATTGTCAATACAATCTCAGGTCCTGCAGACTTGATTGAAGGACTGGTAACGCTAATTTTGCATTACCTAATGGGACGAGATTCTCAATAGATAATGCATTATTTTCTCCAAATTCAAAAAGGAATTTGTTGAGTTTTAAAGATATATACCTTCAAGGGTTTGATACTCAGTCAGCGACTGAGGATGGAAAGAAGTATATGTATATTACTTCTGAAAAATCAGGAAAAGTGAAAGTATTGGAAAAGTTACCAAAACTCCCTTCTGGTTTGCATCATACATATATAAATGAGATAGAGTCACATCTAGTGATCAAAAGAAATCTTGATGATTTCACAATATGGCATGATCGCCTTGGCCATCCTGGTACTACTATGATGCGAAAAATTATTGAGAACTCACACGGCATTCCTTGAAAATGCAAGAAATATACCAAGGAAAGAAAATGACGTGTGCCGCGTGTTCTCTTGGAAAATTGATAATAAGGCCATCACCATCCAAAATTGATAAAGAATTGCCAAAATTCCTTGAACGAATCCAAGGTGATATATGTGGACCTATACATCCACCGTGTGGACCATTTTACTACTTCATGGTAATGATTGACGCGTCAAGTAGATGGTCACATGTTTGTCTATTATCATCTCGAAATGTGGCATTTGCGAGATTTCTAACTCAGATAATCAAACTAAGAGCTCAGTTTCCTGATTATCCAATAAAAGGAGTTAGACTAGATAATGCTGGTGAGTTCACATCTCAAGCATTCAATGATTATTGTATGGTAACTGGGATTAATGTTGAACATCCTGTGGCCCATGTTCATACAAAATGGTTTGGCCGAATCATTAATTAAGCGTTTGCAATTAATTGCTAGACCATTGATCATGAGATCAAAACTCCCACCCTCTGTATGGGGACATGCTGTTTTGCACGCAGAAGCTCTTATTCGAATAAGACCAAGTGCATACCATAAGTATTCCCCATTACAGTTGGCTTTTGGTCGAGAACCAAATATTTCTCATCTAAGAATTTTTGGTTGTGCGGTATACGTACCTATAGCACCACCACAACGTACAAAGATGGGACCGCAACGAAGATTAGGAATATATGTTGGTTGCGATTCCCCGTCTATTATACGATATCTCGAACCACAAACGGGAGATGTCTTTACGGCACGCTTTGCTGACTGCCATTTTGATGAGAAAGTATTCCCGGTTCTAGGGGGAGAAAATAAGCAAGAAATGAAGGATATCAAGTGGTGTGTACCATCCTTACTACACCTTGATCCTCCTACAAAACAATTGAACTAGAAGTTCGACGAATTATGCATTTGCAGAATATAGCAAATCAGTTACCTGATGCGTTTGCTGATACCAAATTGGTAACAAAATCACATATACCAGCTGCAAATGCCCCTTGCTCGTATTGAAATACCACATGAACGTGCAAAGGCAGACGATACACGTGAGTCTAAAACACGCTTGAAGCGTGGTAGACCTGTTGGTTCTAAGGATAAAAATCCTAGAAAGCGAAAGGAAGTTGAGAAGATCCTAAAATAACAGAAAGTATTTTAGGAGAAACAAGTCATGAAGCCAATGAAAATATCGAACTTCCCGAGTCCGAAGAAAATCATGAGATCTCTATCAACTACATTCATAATGGAAAGATATGGAATCGAAATGAAATGGATGATGTTGATGAGTTTTTCTCATATCTTGTATCAAACGAAATAAATGAGGAAAACGAAGATCCAGAACCAAAGTCTGTATCTGAATGTCAAAAGAGACATGACTGGGAAAACTGGAAAAATGCAATTCAAGTCGAACTTGATTCGCTTAATAAGCGAGAGGTGTTTGGACCTATCGTAGTCATACCCAAATCAGTCAAACCAGTTGGGTATAAATGGGTTTTCGTTCGAAAAAGAAATGAGAATAATGAGATTATGAGACATAAAGCTCGTCTCGTGGCTCAAGGTTTTTCTCAAAGCCTGGAATCGATTATGAGGAAACTTATTCTCCTGTCATGGACGCAATCACATTTAGATTTCTGATGAGTCTAGCGGCTAGTGAAAATCTAGAAATGCGTCTTATGGACGTCGTCACAGCATATTTATATGGATCATTAGATACTGATATTTATATGAGAATCCCCGAAGGATTCAAAATGCCAGAAGCATTAAGTTCTAAACCAAGAGAATTATGTGCAATAAAATTACAAAGGTCATTATATGGGTTAAAACAATCGGGGCGCATGTGGTATAATCGCCTAAGTGAGCATTTGATCAAAAAGGGATATATCAATAACCCTATATGCCCATGTGTTTTCATCAAGAAAACATCATCCGGATTTGTAATTATCGCGGTGTATGTTGATGATCTAAATATTATAGGAACTCATGAAGAGATACATGAAGCAACTAATTATCTAAAAGGGGAATTTGAGATGAAAGATCTCGGACAGACAAAGTTTTGTCTTGGCTTACAAATGAGCATTCTGAAAAGGGTATATTTGTACATCAATCTACTTATACCAAAAGAGTGTTAAAACGTTTCTACATGGATAAGTCAACTCCCCTGAGTACACCTATGGTAGTTAGATCACTTAATGTTGAAAAAGATCCTTTTCGACCACCTGAAGAAAATGAAAAGATACTTGGTCCTGAAGTACCATATTTAAGTGCTATTGGTGCCCTTATGTATCTTGCGAATTGTACACGTCCTGATATATCATTTGCCATTAATCTCTTGGCAAGATTTAGCTCATCTCCAACTCAAAGACATTGGAATGGAGTTAAGCATGTACTTCGCTATCTTCAAGGGACGATTGATTTAGGATTATTCTACCCTAAAAACGCAGATGACCAAATGATTGGTTTTGCAGACGCTGGGTATCTATCTGATCCTCACAAAGCTCGTTCACAAACCGGTATGTTTTCACTGTCGGAGGAACCGCTATCTCATGGCGCTCCAGAAACAAACTCTCGTGGCCACCTCCTCAAACCATGCTGAAATCATTGCGCTCCACGAGGCAAGTAGAGAATGTGTTTGGCTTAGGTCAATAAGTCAACATATCCAATCAAGTAGTGGAATCCGAGTCTATACAGAACCAACCATATTATATGAAGACAATGCTGCATGTGTTTCTCAAACGAAGGAAGGATATATCAAAAGCGATAGAACCAAACATATTCCACCTAAGTTCTTTTCATATACCCAAGAACTTGAGAAGAACAAAGCTATTGAGGTGAAATATATCCGGTCATCCGAGAATGCAGCAGATCTCTTCACAAAGTCACTACCTACCTCAACATTTAAGAAACATATCCATAACATTCGGAATGCGTCATCAACGAGACCTATGAAACCAAGTCATTCGAGGGGAGATTATACAGTTGTACTCTTTTTGCCTTACCATGGTTTTTCCCAATGGGTTTTCCTGGAAAGGATTTTTAACGAGACAACTAGAAATACATATGACGATGGACTCCAAGGGGGAGTGTTACAAAAGTCAAAGACTTGCGTGTTGTCTTCTACAATGGTGCCCATAATCATTTCTATCCCACAATAATTGTTGTCGAAATTTTCTCTATATACAGAGAGTGTACGTTCATGCAGGCCCGGCCCGTCCATAAGGCTGGTAAAGCTTGTGATTTAGGTCACCACAATAAATATCAATTTTAAGGCCACATTATTGAAAGTTCCTTTAGTCTTTTGGTTGAGTTACGCTTCAACTTCCCCCCAAATACGAGTTCGAGCCTTGTAGTCAACAATGATTTTTATCATTTTTATCCATATTTTTGTTTTTAATATTAAATACATTTACAAAATTACTTATATTTAAAATTTGCTTTAGGCCACAAAAACCTTAGGGCCGGCACTGCGTTCATGTTATAATATACCATGCAATAACAATTCACTCTCTCTTTCTCTTTGGTTCGTACTTCTCCTTCTCCCTTCCATAAATAATACGACTGTTTATATTCATTCTACAAATCTCTTTATAATATAGTTATTAGTTCAAATCCTAAACACTTAAGATATAATTATAACAGTTGTTTCTATTCTTTTTGGAGTTTTGGTTACCTAATGAAGATCCTACGTACCCATAACTTCAGCCAAATACATTTTATTCTCAATTTATCAACTACCATGCAAAATTCTTCAAAGCAGACCCTTGAAATTTTTATTGTTTCTTCAAGATGCTCTCTCCAATACTCTTCTTAAGTGAGTTGCTGCACATGTATCAGGGCCAATAACAGAGTTGATCTTCTTTTGAGCCACAGGTTGGTCCTCCTATTACGCCAGTCCATTATCTTTTTATCAAAGAAATTTTCCTTGCAATATAATGAGATTATATAATGCTTTAACCTTTTAAAGCTTTATGAGTTTCAGTGTGCCGCAAGTTAATATAATCAAACAACACAAGCTAAATTCAATTTTAGGAGAAAAGACCAATCAGGCGACTAGGTTCAATACAAGCAAAACAACGTTCATAGTTGTGTTGTTACCAATAAGTACAAAAAGAGACAAGGACATTTTCAGAAGGCAAAAACTCATATCATTGTTCCTTAAAACTCTTATCTTCTTTTGTTTCTTTCTTTCAGATAGATCTCTCAAAGCCTCTGTCTTTTGTTCTTCTTACCCCCAAGATCTGACCACACCTTCAACATCACAACTGTTGCTTCCTCCAATGTGATCCTCATAGTTCCAAAGCTCCGAAGTCACAAAGCTACCACTTGCATTGTGATCCTCTATCTCCTCTTTTGATGATGGAGTTGTATAATAATGTCATACAAGAGTATGAAAACTCAATGAAAGAGCTTGAGACAGAGAGGAAGAAGCTAGATGAGCGTGAAAGAAGGATCAAGCAGCAGGAAACGAACAAAAACAAAGATGTCATGGGAAAATCCAGACTTGATATTGAAATGGTGAATTTTCTTTTTAAATAAAAAAAATATATATATATATATATATAAACAAATCTGAATTATGTCACTTTCTTTGTTGTTGTTTTTGTAGAATGAAAAGGCTATGTTGGAGCAGGATGAAGAAGCTATGAAACTCGCAGAGAAACACCAGGCAAGAAACTTCTTTCATAATCTAATGTATTACATGATGATAATAATCTTAATTTGTCACAGAGAGGTGGCTGAGTAGAAATATTTAATTTAAACTTATAATACTTATTTATCCAGGATTTTATTATGACGCTCTAATATTCTTTGTTAGCTAGTCGGTTAGAGTAGACTAAGAGATGCCAAAATTCAGGACAGTAAATTTAGATATAGGACATGGAATCTGAGTGAACTTGATTTACATATTTTTCAATATAATACAACTGAAAGAATATTCTTGAAAACTGGCAAACTCGGTTGGTTCTTTGATTATTAAAGCTTCCATATTTAACTCTTGATGGTTTCTGAAAAAAGATAATAACGTTTGTAGAAAGAGAAGCAGAATCTTTATGCAAAGATAATTGAAATGGAAGCAAATCTGAATGAAACGCAAGTGCTGGAGTTGGAGATAGAGAAGCTGACAGGTGACATTAATGTGATGAAGCACATGGTGGGGATTAGTGATAGAGATGCAGAGTTATTTCAGAAGATATCCAATTTCTGATAAAGCTCACAGCTAGCGAAACGGCTGTACACGAGAATATGAAGACTCTTGACACTAAAAGAACGTGTGACAAACGACGAGTATCAAGCTGCTAGTAAAGAGATGATTAAGGTACAAAGTAAAAACACTCTTAAGTATGTTTTGCCAAAAAAAAAGAAAAAGACAAGTCCTTTTAACTTTAGGGGAAAAAAAGCTTATGTCCTTCTTATTGGTTTAAGTTGGTTTGCGCCCATGATTTGGTAGCATAAAGAACCGGTGCCACTTAAACCGGTGTAATCGAGAAGATGTCTCACGAGAGAGACACAAGCACTTTGTGTCTGTTCATGACATTGATGTCTTTCTGTTGTCTCTCTTCACTTGTCTATATAAAACAATGATTGTAGAGAAACAGAAACTAACGATTACGTAACCGAAACTAACTGTTACGATTTGCCCTTGTAAACCTGCAAATCTCAATCACACACAAGCTCACGAAACACCTCTCTCTCTCTCACAAGAACCAGAAAACAGAGCAAGCACAGAAAACAGAGCAAGCAAAAGAGATAAAGAACACAAAGAGTTTGTTCACCCAGTTCAACCTAGTCGATGTGACTAAGCCTACGTCTGGATTCAATCCGGCAATCCACTAATCAAAAGAAAGAGTACAGCTCAATAACAGAGCAAGAGAATCAATGGAGGTTAAGGAACTCCAATTGATTGTTACAACAGAAGGAAGAAGAAGACAAGAACTTAAGTATTTAAACACCTAAACACTTTTGCATTTACGGCGGCGTCTCTATTCGCGACTAGAGAGAAACCGTCTAGGTCTTCTTCTTCAATCTCCGGTTCAAATCAACAATCCCAAACCGGTTGTACTCTAATTCAATTCCTCCGGTTTACACCAAACCTGAAAACTGAATCACATAACCACAACACTCCACCTTGATTCAAGTTTTCCTTCTCTTAGTGAATTGCACTACTTGGATTTAACCTCGGCACGAAGATACTCCATCTTCACTTGAGTAACCTTAGAAAATCTAAGGCTTCCTCAAACTTACGAACTGGAATGCTTTTTGTAAGCATATCCGCAGGATTCTTTGATGTATGAATCTTACTCACTGCAACTTCACCTTCTTCAATCACATCTCTGATGAAGTTAAACTTGGTAGCAACATGCTTTGTCCTCTCATGAAATGTGTTGTTCTTTGACAAACAAATAGCAGACTCAGAATCACACCATATCAAAGCTTTAGCTGGTTTCAACCCCATGTCATCCAACAAGCCACGAATCCACATGGCTTCCTTGACAGCCTCTGTTAGAGCAACGAATTCAGCCTCTGTAGTTGACAAAGTAGTTGCCTTCTGCAAGCTTGATTTCCAGCTCACTGTATTTCCACCAACCGTGAACACATAACCACTGATAGACCTTCTTCTGTCAAGATCTCCTGCATAATCTGAGTCACTAAAACCTGCACACTGAAATCTTTTCCCTTTGTATACACCAAATTCATCCCAACCGAGCCTTTAAGATACCTCAATAACCATTTCACAGCCTCCCAATGTATGTCTCCTGGCTTGCTCATAAACCTGCTAACAAGACCAATAGCATAAGCAATGTCTGGACGTGTCCCAATCATTGCATACATAATGCTGCCAACTGCGCTATTGTATGGTACCAACTCTGTATCAACACACTCACTATCATCTTGAACTGAATACAGCTTGAAGTGTGCACCAATGGGCGTGCTTACAACCTTAGCTTCACCCATATTAAACCTTTGAATCACTTTCTTCAAGTAACCAGACTGAGATAAGCACAATGTACCTTCTTTTCTGTTCCTTGTAATGTCAATGCCCAAGATTCTACTAGCTGCTCCCAAGTCTTTCATCTCAAATTCTCTACTTAACTCTGCCTTTAGCTTGTTCACTTCTGTTATACTCTTTGCAGCCAAGAGCATATCATCTACATACAACAGCAAATAGATGAACTCTTCATCACCTACCTCCTTCACGTAGACACATGGGTCATGTCCACTGCGAGTGAACTTTTGGCTCATCATAAATGCATTGAACTTCTTATTCCATTGCCGTGGAGCTTGCTTTAACCCATAGAGAGACTTCTTCAGCAAACACACTTGATCTTTCTTTGGATCAACCACAAAACCTTCTGGCTGTTCCATGTAAAGTTCTTCTTCAAGCTCACCATGCAGAAATGCTGTTTTCACATCCATCTGTTCCAGCTCTAAGTCTTCTTTAACCACCAATGACATCAGAATTCGTATGGAGAGATGTTTAACTACTGGTGCAAACACTTCTTGATAATCAATTCCCTCTTTCTGCGTAAAACCTCTAGCAACAACTCTTGCTTTATGCCTTTCTGATTCTACACCAGGAATACCAGATTTTAACCTGTATAACCATCTGCTACCAATGACCTTTTTGTCTTTAGGTCTATCAACAATGATCCATGTTCCATTCTTCCATAGCGACTCCATTTCTTCTGTCATACCACCGTTCCATTTCACCCAATCTTTGCTTCTTCTTGCTTCATGATAACAGCTTGGTTCTTCTGAAGTTACAAATTCAGCTGTGAGGAGAGCAAATGCAACTTCAGAGTAATCCGAAAACTTAGCTGGTGGCTTAGGTTGTCTTCTACCTCGATCTCTTGCTAGTTGATAGTTTGTCAGATCAACAGCATCAGCAGAAACGTCTTCTGTCTCTGCTTCATCGGATTCAGAGCTGCTTGCGTTTTCTTGAGTTTCTCCACCTGCATCAACACTTTCTGTAACATGCTCATTTTGAGCACCAACATCGTCCTCATCCTCTATCCTGATAAACGTCTCTGTAGAGACCGTTGGTGCCGGCAGAGCCTTAGAAGCTGAAGCTTGATTCTCTTCAGACTTCAAATCTTTGAAGACCACATTCTCATGAAACACCACGTTCCTGCTGATCACACATTTTTCTTCATTCAACAACCAGATTTTGTAACCTTTGGTTCCTGGAGGATAACCCAGAAACACACCTTTTAAAGCCCTTGGCTTCAGCTTTCCCTGATCCTGATGCACATAAGCAACTGATCCAAACCTTCTCAAATGATTGTAGCCTGGTTTTCTGGTCAGCCATAACTGTTCTGGAACATTGTGATCAATGGCAGAACAAGGAGATCGATTCACCAAATAAGCTGCTGTTGCAGCTGCTTCAGCCCAAAACGGTTCACCAAGACCCGATTCATCTAACAGACATCTCACCTTCTCCATTATGGTCCTGTTCATGCGCTCTGCAACGCCGTTCTGCTGCGGCGTATACGTACACGTTCTGTGACGCTCAATGCCAAACTTCTTGCAGTAATCATTGAACCTTGAGTTACAGAACTCCAAACCGTTGTCAGTCCTCAGCACCTTCACTTTCTTGTTTACTTGATTTTCAACTAGCACTTTCCACTCACAAAAGTTCTCAAACGTTTCATCTTTAGTCCTGAGAAACATCAACCAAACTTTTCTTGTTTTATCATCAATAATAGAGAGAAAGTATTGTTTACCAGAAAGTGACGGTGTGACATTTGGAGATCCCCATAAGTCAGCATGAACATAGCTCAAGATGTCTTCCGTGATGTGTTTACCCACATTGAAACTCAACTTCTTGGACTTCCCCATTACGCAATGTTCACAGAAAGCAAGGTCTTTGATATCTTTCTTCTCGATCAGACCTTTGCCGCTGAGAGTCTTCATGTTGTTGATACTCAAATGCCCAAGTCTACTATGCCATAAACTTGTCTTGTCAATTGAGCTCTCTACGTTGCAGCTTTCTCCCAACACAGTCCTTCCATCAAGAATATACAATCCATTTTGCAAGATTCCACGCAGAGCCAACTTATTGTTCTTGTAGAATTTTACTACACCATCTCCACCTTCATGAGTGTACCCTAGACTGTCAAGAGTACCAGTAGAGATCAAGTTTCTTCTCAGATTTGGAACATACCTCACATTCCTTAAAACTTTGATGGATCCTCCGTTTGTCTTCATCTTTATAGATCCAGACCCTTTTGCTTCGACAGTGTGATCATCACCAAGAAGAATTGTCGTACTTGTGTTCTCATTGAAATCCGAGAACCAATCTCTTCGGGACGTCATGTGATACGTGCAACCTGAGTCAATAACCCATTGTTCCTTTGACTCTTGACCGTTTACACTCAAAGCTTCAGTATATACCAGCTTCTCTGTAATCACTCCTGCTTCCCCTTGAGGTTCAATTCCATACTTCTTCTTTCTTGCATAACAGTCTTTCTTGATATGTCCCTCCTTCTTGCAAAACCAACAAGTAAGCCTTGTATTTGAACTAGACCTGCTTCTGCTGCGATCATTCTTTCCCTTAACACCTTTGTAAGGTTGTCTTCCTCTTTCACCAGTATACAAACTTGCTGCTTGATTCTTATCAGACCTGTGATCTTCTGATAATTCTCTTTCCCTAGACCTTGCTGCAGAAACTACTTCTTCTAGGGATAAAGACTCTCTTCCATACTTCAGAGTATGCTTCAATTGATCAAAGCTAGGAGTCAAAGAAGTAAGCAACAAGATAGCTTGAACTTCATCCGAGACCTCGACGTTGAGACTACTAAGTTCAGCAACTATCTTCAAGAAGTCATCGACATTCTCATCAACATTCTTAGACTCTACCATCCTGTAAGTATAGAATTTCAACTGCATATGAATTCTATTTGGCAGCGAAGTTTCCGTGTACAGACGATCTAACAAAGACCACATCTCAGCTGCAGATTCAGTGTTCTTAATCTTCCTCAATACATGATCCCCTACATTAGCTATGATAATCCCCATAGCTCTTTCCGATTTATCAATCTTTTCAGGATCAGAAACTACCTCTGTCGTCGTCCATGCCGACTCACCAGCTCCACCAGATTGAGTTACGTCTTTTCAAGCTTGTGATCAGTCAGGATATCTTTCAATCCAATAACCCGAAGGTGCGACATGATTCTGATCTTCCAAAGAGAGAAATCTCCGTTCCCGTCGAACTTGTCGACATCGATCCGTGAGTTTGGTGGATCCTTCCCAACCATGAGCTCTGATACCACTATGTTACGATTTGCCCTTGTAAACCTGCAAATCTCAATCACACACAAGCTCACGAAACACCTCTCTCTCTCTCACAAGAACCAGAAAACAGAGCAAGCACAGAAAACAGAGCAAGCAAAAGAGATAAAGAACACAAAGAGTTTGTTCACCCAGTTCAACCTAGTCGATGTGACTAAGCCTACGTCTGGAGCCGATTCAATCCGGCAATCCACTAATCAAAAGAAAGAGTACAGCTCAATAACAGAGCAAGAGAATCAATGGAGGTTAAGGAACTCCAATTGATTGTTACAACAGCTTAAGGAAGAAGAAGACAAGAACTTTAAGTATTTAAACACCTAAACACTTTTGCATTTACGGCGGCGTCTCTATTCGCGACTAGAGAGAAACCGTCTAGGTCTTCTTCTTCAATCTCCGGTTCAAATCAACAATCCCAAACCGGTTGTACTCTAATTCAATTCCTCCGGTTTACACCAAACCTGAAAACTGAATCACATAACCACAACACTAACGAAAGAGAGAAACAGAGAGAACAACGAGAGAGATAAGGCTTGGAGACATCAAGAGGAAAGGCGCTTGAACTGTGGCAAGAGGAAGACACATCGGAATTGAATGATTTAGATCTTTGTGTGTAGATAATGAAATTATCTTTCTATCGGTATAGAAATCGAATTATTTGGTCACGTATTCAGAGAGATATAGGGGTAGAAAGTATTCGCAGAATTACTGTTAAAATGATTGTGTAGTGAAGAAGATGAACAGTAACCGACGCAAGTCTGTTCCTGTTTTGTCTGAAAAAAAACAAACAATATCGCAAGTTTGTTTGTGCGATAAAAGGGATTGATCTCTGTATAACCAGAGACATGTTTTATTTGTTAATCCATGTTAGAAAATACATTGATCAAGTGGGAGTTCTATTGTGTTTAGAACTTAAAATTTTGCAAGTAACAAACTGATTTGCTGTAATGAGATTCTAATGTGAGTGATGATTGGGAACTTAGTGAACTCTCGATCTTATGTTGTGAATCATGTTATGTCAGATTAGTTTGTATTCGTTGCAAGATTATGTTATGTGTTAAAAGTATGTGAGAAACTAATGTCTCTTGATGTTGTAGCAGGAATGGTGTCTGCTTGTAAGAACATCATTGCTGAGCTTAACCGTGGAGACAAACTGGATGGTGATAATTATGATATATGGTATCGTAAAGTCCAGTACGTCCTCGAGGAGCAAGAAGTAAAAGAGACTCTTTTACATCTCATGGAAGAGCCTGAGCAGGGCAATACTCCTCAACATGTGAGAGATCAAGAGGCATATAATGTCTGGAAAAGAAAGAACAGCATCGCTCGCATCACATTGCTGAGTTGTATGCAAGATGATCTCATGTGTGAGTTTGAAGAGTATGAAACTGCAAAAGGCATGTGGGAGGCCTTGAAAGAAAAGTTTGGTGCTACTTCAGCAACCAAACTTAGGAGACTCAATCAAAGGTTCAGTGACTATAAGAAGCGCCCAAACCTTTCAATGAGGCAGCATCTTAGAGTCATGTCGAACATGATTAGAGAGTTGAAGAATGCTGGACAGATTATGTCAGATGAACAGCAAGTCCAAGCGGTTCTCCGTTCATTACCTGAAAGTTGGGACCATATGAGAATGCAGATGACACACAATGTGAATGTCAAAACCTTTGAGGACATATCACGTCATCTTGAGTTAGAGGATGAGCGCTTAGAGGCTGCCAAACCCTTTAACGAGGCCAACTATGCGAATTCAAACTCTGGTTTGAAACGCAAGAGAGGTAACAATGGAAACAAGGCTCCTGATCAACCTGATCCTAAGAGGCAAAAGAAGTATGTCAAGCGTGGAAAACGTGGAGGCAAGAAGGATAAGACCAAGATAAAATGCTACAACTGTGGCTCATTGGGTCACTTTGCTCGTGAATGCACTGAGGCAAAGAAGGTATTATCTTTGGACTCTACTTGCAAATATGCTTATGTTTCTAGTTGTGTAATGCTAACAGAATCTCATCCTTTGTGGATTGTAGACTCAGGAGCAACAGACCACGTAGCTAGAAGTCGAGAAGCATTTGTGGAGTACCGACGGGTGCCCAAAGGTACAAGATGGTTATATGTGGGAAATAACTCCAAGGTTGCGGTACAAGGTATCGGAACCTGTCAGCTACACATGAGTGGCGGGAAAACTCTCATACTGCATGATGTCTTGTATGCTCCTGAAATCCGTGGGGACCTAGTCTCTGTTTTGGCATTACTTAAGTTAGGATTTGTTTTGAACTTCCATAATTTATGTTTGCAAATTTCTCTAAGGTCTGAGTACTTTGGTTCAGGCTATGTATGTGATGGTTTTATTGTACTCGATTGTACTACAAATGTTACTAATAGTAATATTAATGATAGTTTTTCATTTGTCACAAGTTCTACTAATGATGAAACAAATGTGTGGCATTCTAGACTTGGTCACATTGGAGTTGATCGAATGAAAAGATTGGCTAGAGAAGGTCTTCTTGGCCCACTCGCCAAAGTTGATCTTGACACATGTGAATCATGTCTAGCTGGAAAAGCTATAAGAAAACCATTTGGCAAAGCGGCCAGAGCTGAATTTCCATTACATCTAGTACATTCAGACATTTGTGGTCCAATGAATGTGAGGGCAAGGCATGGAGCCTCATATTTCATCACTTTTATAGATGATTTCACTCGATTTGGGTATGTATACCTAATTTCTCATAAGTCAGAAGCACTAGAGTGCTTTAAAAGATATGTAACCTTGGTTGAAAATTAGTTGGAGAGGACAATCAAGTGTTTGAGAACAGATCGAGGTGGTGAATATCTATCTGAGCAGTTTAAGACACTGTGTGATGAAAAGGGTATTGCTAGACAGTTAACAACACCCTATACACCACAACAAAATGGTGTAGCAGAAAGAAGAAATAGAACTCTTCTTGAAATGGTTAGGTCTATGATGGCGCAAGCTAACCTTCCAATTTCGTATTGGGGGGATGCATTGCTTACTGCAGCCTATATACTTAACCTTGTGCCCTCTAAATCTGTTACTACCACTCCCTATGAGTTATGGACGGGTAGGAAACCTAACCTAACTCATCTAAGAGCTTGGGGATCAGCTGCATATGTTCGTGATACTTCACATCCTCATGGAAAATTGGGTCCTAGAGGAAAGAAGTGTATCTTTATAAGATACTCTGAGCAATCTAAAGGATATGTGCTCATTGGCGAACACTTAGATGGAAGTATAACAGAGATTGAATCACGAGATGTAACATTCTTGGAAAATGATTTTCCTAAAAGGGGAGAGATTGATAGAGAACTCCATCTTGAAGAGATTCTTGACCATACTAGTAGTATTCCTCCTACCAACCAATCTGTGGAAGTTAGTGAAGGTTCACATGAACTATCACAACTTAGTGGGAGAGAAACATTGGTTGAATCACAAGATATTGAGTTACGAAGAAGTAACCGTGGAAATGTTCCCCGTCGTCGTTTTGAGATAGAAGGGGAAGCTTTTATGGTTGCTTTATATGATGACTTGGAACCTAGATCGGTTCAAGAGGCTCTCTCTTGCCCAAACTCAAATGAATGGAATGATGCAGTAGGTGAAGAACTAGAATCGATGAAAGAAAACCATGTCTGGGACTTGGTTGACCTTCCGCCAGAACGTCGAGCGATCGGAAATAAATGGATTTTTAAGATCAAACGTAATGCGGACGGATCGATAGATAGGTACAAGGCTCGCTTGGTAGCGAAATGTTATACCCAACAAGAGGGTATAGACTATGAGGAAACGTTTTCACCTGTGGTGAGGTTTGCCTCTATTCGCCTTATTATAGCAATTGTTGCCGGATTAGATTTAGAGTTACCAAGCGAGCCTTGTACCTATCTATCGATCCGTCCGCCTTACGTTTGATCTTAACGGGGAACTAGAAGAAGAGATTTACATGCAGCAACCTACTGGGTTCGTTGTGAAAGGCCAGAAGCACAAAGTTTGTAAACTTAGACGCTCTATATATGGTTTAAAACAATCTTCTAGACAGTGGTACCTTCGTTTTCATCAAGCTATAACATCTTATGATTTTATGATGATCAGTGAAGACCATTGTGTCTATGTTAAGAGCATTGGACAATCCTTTGTAATTCTGTCTCTATATGTTGACGACATCTTATTGGCTGGAAATGATATGGAGTTTCTTATAACCATTAAACAATGGTTATCATCTCATTTTGAGATGAAAGATATGGGAGAAGCTGAATACATACTTGGTGTTAAGATACACCGGACGATCAAGGAAATTACTAGCTCTTTCTCAAGAGTCTTATATTCGTACTATCCTTGAAAGGTTTAAGATGTTGATTGTAACCCCATTGACACTCAATCGCAAAAGGTGAAGGCCTAAGCCTAATATGTGCCCTAAGACCGATGATGAGAAAAGAGAGATGAAAGGAGTCCATACTCAAGCGCTATAGGCAGCTTGATGTATGCTATGATGTGCACTCGGCCGGATATTTGTTATGCGGTTGGCTTGGTAAGTCGTTACCAGTCAAATCCCGGGAGAAACATTGGATGGCAGTGAAGAGGATCCTTAGATACTTAAAGGGAACAATGGACTATTCCTTGTGTTATCAAGGAAATGATTTACGCTTGACGGGTTACACCGATGCCGACTGGGCTGGCGATTTAGATGAGCGTAGATCGACTTCAGGATATGCTTTCTTGCTAAGTGATGGTGCTATTACTTGGAGTAGCAAGAAGCAGTCTTGTACAGCCTTATCCACGATGGAGGCTGAGTTCATTGCTTGTTCAGCATCAGTTCAAGAGGCTGTATGGCTGAGAAGGTTTCTACAAAGCTTACAAGTCACAACGGAGGCATCTTCTCCAGTGACTATACATTGTGATAGTCAAGCTTGTATTGCTTATATGAAGGATCCCAAGTATCATGGGAGGACAAAGCACATCGAAATCAAAGGAAATTTCGTGAGAGACATTGTGGCAAAGAAAGAAGTGGTCCTTAAGTACATATCTACACATAGAATGGTTGCTGATCCATTTACCAAACTAATTCCTAGAGATGTGTTTCTGGCTCATGTTCGAGCTTTAGGTTTGCGTAGAATTTAAGGAATGTACTTATGGAACCTTGTTATTTGACATTGTACTTATGTTGGATGTTTTATTTTAAGAATATTTAAGACGTTTAATACAATGGTCTATTCTTTTATTGTTTTCCATACTTACACATAATATTGAGAAATGTCACCAAGTTTGGAGATTGGTTCACTCACATGAACAATCGCCTCAGATTTCTTAGTGAAAGGCTGAGATGAGACGGATGAGCTTAGCGCTAGTGGGAGCTTGCTTTGCATCTTATCAATGTCGCCTTATTAAAGAGTTAAGATGAGATATATTTTTAAGATATCGATCATGATTGTCCCAGAATCATGAAACTTGGGTGAGCTGGATAAGTATATAATCAGGCGCTAGAAAGCGAGCTGGTAGTAACTTGATCCACATAGTGGTGTTTGGTTTATCCAAAGACATGTACTTTTTTTTAATAAAAAGTTAACCACTATGACATGTGAATCATACCACATGTGCTATCACGACCACATAGGAAGCAAGTGATTATATTTTCTTAATCCCTAACACTTGCAATGTGAGATCCTATAAACCTACTTATGGTTTCAAAATTACCCTTGAACCTTCGGCTATGTTTTTGAAGGGATGAACTAATGTTTGCTACTTTAGTATGTTTTTCCAATGGTGATGAAATAAATAACCTTATGGGACATGCTAGGAAAGCGGTTAGTCCGGAACCAATGGACATGAGAACGGAAGGGAAAACTATTTACTTTTACATTGACATATGTGTTTGCTGGCCAGCCACTATAGCTCAATCGGAGTTTGTATATAGTGAACACATAATGTGAAATGTCTAACATATGCTTTAGGGATAAGATATGTTTAGATTGATGTAAAAGGTAAATGAGTTTGGGGAACAGCGAGACATGCTGAAATTCAAATATTTTTCCTTAGGGTTGTAGCAGACATGTATTCCTAACAGATGCATAGTTTAGCTCCCAAGTGCAGGTGTATTGCAGGGGTCGCACGGTTCATTTGCTGTATGTTTTCCGAGTTAAGATTCTCAAACTTAATCTCTAAGACTTCTCTAGTGCTTGTTATGCTCCCATCATGTGCGAGTGGGAGATATTGGTTTAAGTGGTTTGCGCCCATGATTTGGTAGCATAAAGAACCGGTGTCACTTAAACCGGTGTTCGAGAAGATGTCTCACGAGAGAGACACAAGCACTTTGTGTCTGTTCATGATGTTGTGTCTTTCTGTTGTCTCTCTTCACTTGTCTATATAAAACATGATTGTAGAGAGACAGAAACTAACGTTACGTAACCGAAACTACGAAAGAGAGAAACAGAGAGAACAACGAGAGAGATAAGGCTTGAGACATCAAGAGGAAAGGCACTTGAACTGTGGCAAGAGGAAGATTTCCGTTTGTGATCTCTTCCCGATCTCTGCATCCATTCTTAGTCGAATCCGTGACAAGTACGTCACCGAACCGACGAAGGTACGACGATGTAAGAACTTAGAAAAAACAGAGGACTCAGGAACTTTGAGATGAATGAAACTTTGTATTTCTCAAGGTTAATTACAAAGAGGGACTGCATTCAGCTTATATACACAAAGGAGAAGGATCTAGAAGACGCTGTATCTTAAACTAGGGCACAGCTGGATGTGATGACTCATGGTCAAATTGCAGAGGACCGTTGTCTTCTTTATTGCAGCATGGAGCTTCCTTTTCCGTACTCTCTGCATTTGCAGAGTTTGTCTTCATGTGTTCTTGACTTATGGGCTTTACTCTTGGGCTTGTCTTGTCTTTGGGGCCTTGATCCATTACTATATTACTCACATTCCCCCTCAAACTTGCAGTGGGTGGAACAAGCACTCCAAGTTTGTCTCTGAGAGCAACAAACTCTTTCCTCGGTAATGGCTTTGTAAAGATGTCAGCCAGCTGAAGTGTAGCAGAGATATGTTGTGTTTCAATGAGACCAAGTGCAACTCGTTCTCTGATGTAATGCCAGTCTGTATCAAAGTGTTTAGAGCGGTTGTGAAGAGCTGGATTTGCAGAGAGATAAACCGCAGAGAGATTGTCGCATTTTACCAAAGTTGGTTGATGTTGAGGCACATCTAGATCACGCAGAAGAGAGGAGAGCCAGGTGAGTTCTCTTGCAACAGCTGTGAGTGCTCTGTATTCAGCTTCTGTTGAAGAGTTGGAGACAGTTTCTTGGCGTTTTGCAGACCACGATATCAGATTAGGTCCAAGCAAAGTGCAGAAACCCGTCGTAGACCTCCTCGTTTCCTTACAGCCGGCCCAATCACTGTCACTGTAGGCAGTCAAGTTGATATTCTGATCCTTCGTGATCACAAGTCCCATGCTCATTGTTCCCTTCAAGTATCTCAGTATTCGTTTGAGTAAGCCAAAATCTGAGACAGTAGGAGAGTGCATCCTTTGACAGACAAAATTAACAGCATATTGAATGTCTGGTCTTGTTATTGTTAGGTACTGTAACTTCCCAGCCAAGCTTCTGAAGTATGTGGGTTCAGAGAATGGCTCGGAGTTCAGATTATCCAAATGTTGCGGTAATGGAGTGGGCATTGGATTACATTCTGTCATTCCAGCTTGATGGAGAATATCTGCAGTGTATGCTGATTGATGAAGAAACAGGCCGCCTGAGTACGCCTCTATCTCAATCCCCAAGAAATATTTAGGCATACCAAGATCCTTCATCGAAAATCGACTATTAAGCGCCTTACGAAGAGCTGTAAGTAACTCTTGATCACTCCCCGTTAACAGAATATCATCGACATATAGAAGCAGCACCAAAGTCTTGCCTTGATGATGATAGATGAATAGTGAAGGGTCTGATTTACTGCAATTAAACCCAAACTCGATAAGGAATAGACTGAATGTGTCGTACCAGGCTCGGGGAGCTTGTTTGAGGCCATACAGTGCTTTTGTGAGACGACATACATGATGCGGCTTCTCTGGATCCTCAAATCCTGCGGGTTGATACATGTAGACAGGTTCTTTCAACTCGCCATGTAGGAACGCTTAGACACATCCATTTGCTTGAGAGACCAACCTTTTGCAGTAGCTACATTGAGGACAATTCTGATTGTAGCTGTTCTTACAACAGGACTGAAGGTCTCTAGGTAGTCAATTCCTTCTTCTTGATCAAATCCCTTGGCTACCAGTCGTGCTTTTAGCTTGTCCAGTGTGGTGTCCGGATTTAACTTTGTGGTAAAAACCCATTTGGAGCTCAATATGTTCATATCAGCTGTAGGCAGCACTAGTGACCAAGTGTTAAGCATATATACTCGTCCCATCTCATCCATAACTGCTCGGTTCCAACCTGGGTGTTTCATTGCTTCCACGATCGATTTTGGCTCTTTAGTGGAAAATTTCGATGTGAGAAGAATGTACCGAGTGTTAGGCTTCTGGATTCCGGCTTTGGCTCTAGTAGTCATAGGGTGTGTGTTCACTGGTTCTGCTTGCTGCTCTTCTTGTTGTTGTTCAACCTCTACCTCATTTTCTTCCCCCTCACTCATTGCATCTGCAATGTTTACAGGGTTCTGCTGCTCTGTTTCTTGCTCCGGTATTGTCTCTGCCGGTGATTTATTAAACACTTGCTGGACTGGTTGAGGAGAAACTTGCTCTGGCGTGATCTCTATAGATTGCCAAGCTTGTAAAAGTGGCGTTTTGTATTGAGGAACCAGACCCTTGTACTTATCTTGAAATGGAAACTGATTTTCCTCAAATATTACATGCCTTGAGATGTAAATCTTCCCAGTAGGTGGATACAAGCACCTATAGCCCTTATATTGACTGTTATAGCCAAGAAACACACACTGCAAAGACCTGGGATCAAATTTGTGTTTGGTTATAGGCCGTAAACAGGGATAACATGCCGAACCAAACACTCTTAAGGCTGAATAGTCGGGTTTCTGTTTGAAAAGAACCTCATGAGAACTCTGATTCTTTAATACAACTGACGGTACCAGATTCCCAATGAAGTTTGCTGTAAAAAAAGCTTCAACCCAGTATTTCAGTGGCGTATGGCTGTGGAACATCATGGCCAGACCAAGCTCAGTGAGATGTCTGTGTTTTCTCTCTGCCGTTCCATTCTGTTGTGGTGTATAGGGACAGGATATCCTATGATGAATCCCATGATCTCTGAGATGTTTCTTGAAGCTTGTACTGATGAATTCTCCACCCCCATCACTCTGAAACTCCTTGATTTTGTTATTCAACTGGTTTTCCACCAACTTTTGGAACTCTTGAAAGACAGAGAAGAATTCAGACTTGGCACGCAAAGGAAATAACCAGGAATAACGAGAGAATTCATCAATAAAAAGTGCATAATATTTGAATCCTTGATTCGATACAACTGGAGAGGGTCCCCAAAGATCACAGTGTATTCGATCTAGGGGATTCAGAACACTAGAAGCAGAAACAGAAAACTTTAATCTAGAACTCTTGCTCATCTGACACGGCTCACACACGCGGGATGAGTGTTTATTTGAAACAGAAATCGCCTTATTTGACTGCAAGTGTTGAAGAATGCCTGAGTTTGAATGTCCAAGTCGATGATGCCAGATCTCCTCACTCACTGCACATTGCCGATTTGAATACAGAGCTTCAAACTCATTGCTTTCCAACACATAGAGCCCTTTATTGCGAGGACCCTTTGAGACCACTTTCTGAGTTTGTATATCAATCACACACACTTTGTTAGCATCAAAATAAACACCACAGGGATAGTCATCACAACTTTGACACTGAGAGAAGAGATTTATGTATATCAGGACAAACCAGAACCTCATTGAGAGGAATTGTACCTTTTGAGGAAGTGATCGTAGTAGAGCCAACATGAGTTATTGGGAGAAAAGCTCCATCACCAACCAGCACCGCATCATTTCCCTCATAAGCCATAGCCGTCTGCAGATTGTTTGTGGACTGAGTGACATGAGCTGAGGCTCCAGAGTCTGGGTACCACTCTTTCCCGGACTCATCCGACGCACATAGAGTGGAGAAAGCCTGAGTCTTTGGGTCATCCTGATAATTGTTATCGAACCTGTTGTAGCATCTCACTGCAGTGTGTCCAACACGACCACATATTTGACAAACAGGGCGTTCTCCAGTTGTGGTTGAGGTAGTTTGGTGTTGAGCAAAACCTCTTCCCCGAGTTGTGTAGCCTCCACGTCCCCTGTTCTGGCTGTAACGTCCTCGACCTCTGAAGTTTGTGTTGTACTGAGGAGCACCAGAGTCTGACTTGGTGGTATTGAAGGCAAGATGAGGTGTTGCCGAAGCTGCTTCCTCTCTGGCCTTGAGTTTGATGTCAAATCCCTCAATCTCCGAGACCACATCGTTAAAAGTTGGGGGTGGGAACTTGGTCAGGTTACTCTGGATCACTGTTGCTATTGGGTCATACTCACTCCCTAAACCATTAAGTAGCCCAAAGATCTTCATGTTTTCATCAATAGGCTTTCCGATGGCGCTGAGAGAGTCACAGACGGTTTTAAACTCTTTGCAGTAGTCGGAGAAGCTTTTGTCCTTCTTTTGAAGAAGCTGCAGTTTGCTGCGAAGCGAGAACTCCCTGGCAAGGCTGCTCTTGTTGAAATTTTCGGCCAGAGAAAGCCAGATCTGACGAGATGTAGGAAGATTATGAACGTGGCCGAGAACCTCCTCGGACAGAGTACCGAATAGCCATGACCGGACGAGTTGGTCAGTACAGAACCAAGAGTCGTATTGCGGGTTTGGAACCTCACTGGTGACATCGCCAATGACTGCAAGGCGTGTCTGAGATGGAGCAAGGACGGCTCCATTGACGAATCCTATGAGTTTTTGACTCGATAGGAGCGATTCAAACTGAGTTTTCCACAAAAGATAGTTGTGGTCGTTGAGCTTGAGCGTGACAGAGCTCGAGACATGAACGTTGTCTGGGAACGGGTATGAGGTCGCCATTGATCTACCTGTTAGGGTGTCAAGGGCTCTGATACCATGTAAGAACTTAGAAAAAACAGAGGACTCAAGAACTTTGAGATGAATGAAACTTTATATTTCTCAAGGTTAATTACAAAGAGGGACTGCATTCAGCTTATATACACAAAGGAGAAGGATCTAGAAGACGCTGTATCTTAAACTAGGGCACAGCTGGATGTGATGACTCATGGTCAAATTGCAGAGGACCGTTGTCTTCTTTATTGCAGCATGGAGCTTCCTTTTCCGTACTCTCTGCATTTGCAGAGTTTGTCTTCATGTGTTCTTGACTTATGGGCTTTACTCTTGGGCTTGTCTTGTCTTTGGGGCCTTGATCCATTACTATATTACTCACAGACGATACTCTGTTTTTCATATTTACGCTTCCGCCAGTAACTCTAACACTTCTTGTCTTTGATGAGCAGTTCTGGGATATGAATCAAAATTTGGTGAGTGGAGAGAATATCAGAGTGAAGAGATTAGGGCAACTACATCCTGAAACGTTTTTTCCAGCAATGATGAGGGAACATGGATGTTCAAAATCAAGAGCAGAGATTGAAGCTGAAGCAGAGGAGTTATGTTCATTGTGGGAAGCACAAATCGGAGATGTGCAATGGCATCCATTTAAAATCCTTGAGTCTGATGGACCACCAAAGGTTTGTACTTTAACACTATACTTTAAACTTTCAAAATATGGGATCTTTCCTGTTTTTATATAGTATCTCAAGTCAAATTTGTGAAATTGTAGAGAATTGTGGTAAAGGACGATGAGAAGGTGCTAAAGCTGAAATATGACTATGGTGAAAGAGTTTGTGATGAAGTGGTAAGAGCAAAAGAGGAGATAGAGGATCACAATGCAAGTGGTAGCTTTGTGACTTTGGAACTATGAGGAAAACCGGAAAGCCACATTGGAGGAAGCAACAGATGTGATGTTGAAGGTGTGGTCATATCTTGAGGGTAAAAAGAACAAAAGACAGAGGCTTTGAGATCTATGTTAAAGAAAGAAACAAAAGAAGATAGAGTTTTAAGGAACAATGATATGAGTTTTTGCTTTGAAAATGTCCTTGTCTCTTTTTGTACTTATTGGTAACAACACAACTATGAACGTGTTTTGCTTGTATTGAACCTAGTCGCCTGATTGGTCTTTTCTCCTAAAATTGAATTTAGCTTGTGTTGTTTGATTATATTAACTTGCAGTACGGAAACTCAGAAAGCTTTAAAAGGTTAAAGCATTATATATAATCATGGTATTGCAAGGAAATTTTCTTTGATAAAAAGATAATGGACTGGCGTAATAGAGAAGCCTAAGGACCAACCTATGTGGCTCAAAAGAAGATCAACTCTGTTATTGGCCCTGATACAAGCCATGTGCAGCAACTCACTTAATAAGAGTATTGGAGAGAGCATCTTGAAGAAACAATAAAAATTTCAAGGGTCCGCTTTGAAGAATTTTGCATGATAGTTGATAAATTGAGAATAAAATGCATTTGGCTGAAGCTATTACGTAGGAGCTTCATTAGGTAACCAAAACTCCAAAAAGAGTAGAAACAACTAATTAAACGAGCCCTATCACTATAAAATCGATCTTGAAGTTAAGATAAAACCTGAATGTCATTAGTTAAGTAGTCCAATAACTATGAAATTTTGATGGTGTAATTGCATGTTTTTATGGGTAATTATCATCAAATATAACAAACTAAAAAAAAACTATTTGGATGCAAAATATGATAAATAAAATATGCCATTAGTTTTAGTTTCCAATAAATTGTAACAATTTGTAACATCCCGGTTTGTGATAAATGAGGAGAGGCTTAAGAGAATTGATTTGGCTACCTATGTCAACAAAATGCACTTACCTTTTCGGTCAAAGGTCTATAAGTAACTCCAGAGTTAAGCGTGCTTGGGCTGGAGTAGTTGAAGGATGGGTGACCTTCCGGGAAATGGTTTCCGAAACCGTGTGAGTGAGGCCAAAACACGGGGAAAGGTCGGGTGTTGATTGCAGGGATAGTAAACAAGTAATTAAAGTCTCTTAAAAATAACGGACCGGCCGTCGGATAGGGGTGAAGCCCACGGGCCGGGATAGGCCTGCAGGCCCAGAGAGAAGGCATGGGTGACTCAGCGGGAGGGGCGGTCGGGGCGTTATACAACTTTTATGGCCAATTAGGATATGACTAACAAATCACTTTTTTCTTAATAAACTTATATTTCATATTTACATAAAAATCATTTTCACACACTGCCTTGAAGGCTTGAACTATTCACATTGGTGAAATCCTGGCATTATAAGGGCATCTCCAATGTATTGCCTCATATTTGACTCAAAAATGAAGAAATCTCAAAATGGAGTTGAGTTTTGCTCCAATGAATTGCCTCACTTTTTACTTCAAAACTTTTTATTAATTACTAAATTTACATTGTATATTTATATATATTACAAATTACTCCACAAGACTAAAAATAACAACACAAACTGTATTTTATTTTTAATTAGACTCTACTCCAAATCAGGTGGTTTTGTCGACTCCATTAACTGTGTTATCTCTATCTTGGAACATAATTCTAGGATCTGGTTTAAATTGTTTTAATACGCTTGTTTGATTTAGTTTTGCTAAACACTAGTCAAGACGAAATAATCTATATATATAAAAATAAAATGAGGTATTTTCTTTTAGTTTTCCTATATATATATATATATATATATATATATAGATAAAGTAAAATGAGCTTTTTTCTTAGGCTGCTATCTCATCACAAAAGATGTTTAAAATCATAACATATCATTATGTTATTTGTTAATTTCAAATTATTTAATTAATTTATTATTGTTATTATTATTAAATTTTAATTTTCAAAATAACTATCATATATTAATTTAATAGGTTTAGCTAGAATTTGAAAAGTCATTTTTTTTGTAAAAGATAACTTTTATATTTATTCATCTTAAAAAAACCATAATTTCATAATTTTAGTTTTACACTTCTATTTATACAAGCTTATCAAAGTATTTATTTACATCAAATGGGTAAAGAAAAAAATGGATAAGATGCAACATAATATTGAGTACAAAGTGAAAAAAAAAATCTTATAAAAATTATACAACATTTAAATGAAAGAAATATGTTGAAAATGACTAGAGAAAAATAAAATGTGAGATAGATAATGAGTTCTAAATTAACACCGCACCAAAATGCAATTCATAGTTTAATATGTTACGTTTATGAGAGAGAAGGAGAGAGAGGGTCACAGGGAGAGGGAATGAGAGAGATATAGAGAAAATTACACTCAGGTGAACTTTTTGAGTTTGGTTTTACACTTTGAGGGACTTATTGAAAGTGGTGCACTTTTCAGTAAGTGAATTTACAAAACTCTCCTTGTTTTATTTATTTTCACATTTTTCTCAATGCTTTTTTACCTCTCATCTTTTTACTTCTTCCTCTCCGACATAGAAAATTCGTTCATTCCTTTTTGTGAAACCCCGTTTTGTCAGCCATGATACAATTCACTCCAGTTCACCAAATCTCGTTTGGCTGGGTTGATTTTTGTAGGTTTCACCGAATCTCGTTTTCTTTTCCATCCACTTTCTGTTTTGATTCTTTTTTTCTTTTTTTCTTCTTCTGTGTTTCTTCTCTTTTCCGAGATATTTTTTTGTCCCTTCTTGTTTGCATCGCTAACTTAATTTCAAAATAGAGAACACAAATTTCAAAATGACTTTTCTCTTCAATTGCATTTACTAATGTTTACAGTGATATTTAGTTTCAGAACGAGCTCATTTGAGGAATCTATTTTTTTGCTACCTCCATATGTGCTTGTAAGAAAAGCTTCTTGTCACATATATCAACTTTAGTATTTTGCCATAGATGCTTTTCTGTGGATAGAATGTTCGCTGGTAATTTTTGAATAGTTTGGATGTGGATGTTTTTTAATTTACAAAAATGCATGCCAAGTGTTCGATCAATTGTCGAGTTCTAATATTAAATTTGCTTATATGTGTTGTTTATTCAACCGTATGCTAAAAATAATTCTTCTCTTACTTTGACCATGGAAAACATTTGAGAACAGAAAATACCTAATATCAAAAGCAATAGGTAATCCCAAACCCAAAATCACCTCTAATGTAACATTACCCAGCAAATGGATGATGAAAGACTCATTAATAAATGTTTAATTAAACAGCTTGGATAAAAGTTTGGTCGAGTTCTCCCATAATTTTTAATCTGTCGACGATCCTCAAATACAGCAGATAACGTGGATGCTATTTTGTTGTACAATATTATTTGGATAGTTTTTACCGTGGATTGATTTTCGTGGATACAAATTATATGTTGTGTGCATTAGCATCTATATATGGCCGAGCCAACTCCATCTTTTCTTCTTCTGCTTCATGCCTTCATCCATGTCAGTAGTCTGTTAAATTATGAAAACAATATAACTGGTGGCTGGGATCGAACTGCCTCTCTACTTACGAGGATCCAAATTTGGGCCAAACTCTTATACATAAAACTATAAAAACTATCCATTTTCAAATGTCCATAATTAAACAAACAAACTCCTCCAAATATTAGCGAATATCAGATTATTGATTATGTACAATCGAATTTAATATGTATCAAAATTCATGTCTCTTGCCTCTTGCGTTCATCGTTCAATTGTCCGCAGCTCAACCGTACAAACACATATCAATGGTACAACAATATCGTCCAAGCTTTCATTGTACAACATAGACCATGGTAACAAGTTTTTACTCCAATTTCATTAAGGGTAGAATGGAAATCCTCCAGCCACTAAAATCCAAAATAAGTGCACCTTTGATCAAAAGTCCCTCTTTTTGTAAACACAACTTAAAAAGTCACTCATACTGTAAATCTCTCTCGAGATATATAATAAATGTATATGGGAAATACATCATATGGTTAGAAAAAAAATCAATCAATATTGTTTGCAATGTATTGGTGTAGATGGGAAGAAAAGAATATTTAAGGGGTCGAAGTGGAATAGAGTATCTCTTAGCTTTCATTAAATCAAAACTATGTCGTTTGTTATTTTTTTCACTATTTAAGGGGTCGAAGTGTTTTAGGGTTTCCTTTCAACTTTACACTAATCTATTTCTTATTGCTGCCGCCGCCTCCAATCTTTTCTCTAGCTTCTTCTATTTCGCTCAATCTTTCTCTTTTCTCAGATCTATCGGTTTCATCAAGATCACTTTCAGTTCCATATCTCTTCAAGTGACTAGAACTAGCTATCTTCTTAGGTGCTGGTAAATCTTCGAATTTTTTTTTTCTTTTTCCGTTTCTGTATGTTTCAATTTCTGTCATTTCTCATTTCGTATTGTATTGTTGTTTGAACATTAATATATGCGATGACTAAAAAGTTGAAAAATAATTTAACCCAATTGACGAAGATAATCGATTTGATGATGTAGAGTTTATACCGATTCTCTTACAATTCTTCTTATTTTTCCAATTTCATAGAAAAGGAAAAAACAAGAAAAACAAACTCCTCATAAATTTCAGCTGGCGAATCTGAACAAACAATTCTAATGACGTAAATAATTTCAATTTTTCTAAAAGATTTCCTCAATATTGGCGAGCTGAATCATTGCTGGCAAAATCCACTCTCAAACCGAAAATTGGAGATTTGGTTATTTATATTCAACTCAAAATAGTAGGGCAATAAACTTTTGGGGGTTAATGTAACTTCTCGAGTGATTGGGCCTCTATGCTAATGAGAAAATGTGAAAAAGTTTGTAATATATTTTTAATCAGAAATTGTCATAACAAAATTTGTTTTATTATTGTGACAAATTATACAAGAATTAAAATTATTCATTAAAATTTTAAATTAAAGAGATTAAATAATAAGAAACTATAATTATAAAAGAAAATTTTAAAATATTAAAAATATTAAATTATTTTTTCAATGAAACTTTGAAGAATTAAAAATTAAAAAAAATCATATATTGTTTTTAAACATAAAAACGGAATCCATGCGTAGTGCGGATAAAATACCTAGTAATAAAATAATATGTGCATCTTTCTAGAGAATAAACAATGGCTGTATAAAATTAGCTTTGTAAAGCCAAAATAAACAAATTAAAATAAGGAAAGTGGGCTTTGATTTTTAAAATTACGATCGACATATGATTGGGTTTCACTTTAATTTGGGCTGTAGACTCTCCCCAAACACGCCCATAATGCTTTAACCTTTTAAAGCTTTATGAGTTTCGGTGTGCCCTAAGTTAATATAATCAACAACAGTATTCATAGTTATACCTAGACCAGCGACTTCGGTTAACCGATCAGGTTTAGGTCGGTTAAATCGGGTTTCGGGTATTCGGATTTGGAAGTTTAGAAACCGTTCGGGTATTCGGTCGGGTTCGGGTCAGATTCGGGTTGAACCTAAAACGGTGATTCCGCCGCAGACACAATCGTGAGCAACATTTGAAACCCTAAATCCCAACTATCTCTCTTCTTGCATCATTATTTTCTATCCTCCTCCTCCCATTCCTTCTCCTTCGTCGCTTTCTCCCCCTCACAATCACTATTCCGACCTCTCCTCTTCATGGTCCAGAGAAATTTGATTCTTCTGCTGGGTAATGTTAATGGGTTATCGGGTTCGGGCTAAAGTCGCGGGCCTAGTTATACCAATAAGTTCAATTATGGAGAAAAGACTAATGACGAAACCAACAAGGCGACTAGGTTCAGTACAAGCAAAACACCGTTGATAGTTGTTACCAATAAGTTCAAAAAGAGAGACAACCTTTTTCACAAGGCAAAAACTCATCATCAGTCAATCTCTCCATTTTTCCTTAAAACTCTTATCTTCTTTTGTTTTTTTTTTTTCTTTAAGATAGATCTCTCAAAGCCTTTGTCTTTTGTCTTCTTACCCCCAAGATCCGACCACACCTTCAACATCACATTTGTTGCTTCCTCCAATGTGGCCTTCCGGTTTTCCTCATAGTTCCAAAGCTCCACAATCACATAGCTACCACTTGCATTGTGATCCTCTATCTCCTCTTTTGCTCTTACCACTTCATCACAAACTCTTTCACCATAGTCATATTTCAGCTTTATCAGCTCAAGTCAAATGTGAAATTGTGGTTAAGATAGGTCTAATAAGTATCTATAGGAATTCCTAAGTATTATTCAAGATCAGGAAACAGAAAAATAGGTCTAATTAATTGGCTTTTTATCAATTATTTGTGGAATAATATGTTGTGTGGGAAAATGACTTAACAAAAAAAAGAAGAAGATTGAAATGGAGTGCTAGAAAAACTAAATTTTCCACATCCTTCCCTAATCGAAGCTTTTGTCCTGAGGGAGTGACATAATAGCTAAAAGAAACAAATATAAGAAAAGATTGGTTATAAACTTAGGCTTTTAACAAAAAAGTGTCTTGTAACATAAAATTAGAGAAGAGTGACTAATATATCAGCGAAACATAGTCCTCCTTCGCTTATGATCTGCATCAGACGCCTCCATCCAGCGCGTGGGCAAGGGATCAAATGGATCTCAAGAGCCCAGATAGATTATGTACGTTCCTGTGATATATTGGCAGGAACCTCACACGTCATTCCTGGTTTCCATTGACATGCTACGTCGCAGAAGAAAGGTTCTTCCTCCATATGTGTCCTGATCTCTTCATAGATCTCCATCGAGGGAACGACCCTCTATTTCTGACAAGTTGCACACTGGACCGCAAGGTTAAGAACCTTTCGCTTACGTTTGAAATCACTTCCTTCACACTGAAGAAAGTGTGTTCAAACTTCCGGGGGGTCGTCCACTCGGATCGAATAACAAACCAAAATCCGTTGGTGATAACTCGGCGGTTAAGAATGAAGGAAGTGGTGTCAAACGTCCGCGTGTTCATCTACAAGGACCGATAAGAAAACAAAAACCAAAACCCTTTGGTGATAATTCGGCGGTTAAGAATGAAGGAAGCGGTGTCAAACGTCCGCGTGGTCGTCCACCCAATTTACCGGTAAAAGGTTTTCGTGGACGACCACGCGGACGTTTGACACTGCTTCCTTCATTATTAACCGCCAAGTTATCACCAACGGGATTTAGTTTTGGTTTTGTTATCGATTCTTGTGGACGACCACGCGGACGTTTGACACAGCTTCCTTCATTTTTAACCGCCAAGTTATGACCAACGGGTTTTGGTTTGTTTTTCGATCCGAGTGGACGACCCCGTCCGAGTGGACGACCCCGTGGAAGTTTGTACACACTTTCTTCAGTGTGAAGGAAGTGTTGTCAGACATAAGCGAAAGGTTGTAATTGATAACCTGGCGGTCCAATGTGCAACATGTCAGAAATGGACGGTCATTCCCTCGATGGAGATCTATGAAGAGAGCAGGAAAATTCTAGAGGGAGAACCTTTCTTCTGCGACGTAGCATGTCGATGGAAACCAGAAATGACGTGTGAGGTTCCTGCGATATATTGGCAGGAACATAAAGAATTTACCTGGGCTCTTGAGAGCCATTTGATCCCTCGCCCACATGCTGGATGGAGGCGTCTGGCGCAGATCAGAAGCGAAGGAAGACTACGTTTCGCTGATATGTTAGTCATTGCACATCTCCGATTTGTGCTTCCCACAATGAGCATAACTCGGCCGCTTCATTCTCTGCTCTTCATATTGAACCTCTATGTTTCCACATCATTGCTGGCAAAAATGTTTCAGGATGTAGTTTCCCTAATCTCTGTAATTCATGGAATGTAGTTTCCATCTCATTTTTGGAGCTGCAACGAATGAATTCAAGAGATAAGAGAATTAAGGATACTCACCAAGAAGACTAATCCAATCCATAAAGATGTACCAGAAAATACAACATTTTTGTTACTCGACCAACCATCAGGAGACGCAAATACAACGGGTACACTAATCAGTAAGATTGATGAAGTAATAATTAATGCAAAAACAGCCAATTGGAAAGCAATAGTCATGTTTTTAATCCTCCAAGCTATTAACAAAATACACTATTTAATCCTCTTACCCACTAAATTTTTTTAGTAATAATTGATATTTTCTCCTGTCATCAATTTTTTATTCATATTCCAGAACTGCTCATCAATGACAGGTGTTAATTGGAGAGACAATAAACAAATCTCTAGAACCTCTTAAAAATAACAAACCGGCCGCGAAAAGGGGTGGGACCCACGGGCCGAAAGAGGGCATGGATGACTCATTGGGATGAGCGGTCTAGGTGTTATAAAGATTCTCCTTCACTTTCTACAAAAGTTTTAATGTTTTTTATAAACTATCAGGAGTTGAATATACGCAGAACCATCCAAGTTTACCAGTTTTCAAGAATTTTATATCTCTACATCAAATTATATTGAACTAGAGTACAAAATCAAACCATTTGTAATTCATGTGAACTCAGTTTTCATGTACTTAATTGCTGAATTTTGTTCGCTCTTAGTCTACTCTAACGACTAGTTAAGACTAAAAGTAGCTTAATATTAGCGTCATAATTAATATTGTGGATGAATAATTTAGATGTAGGTCATGTTCGTTTGAAAATCGCCGCGACTGCGGCTGCGACAGAATTTTANCTTGCCTAAGATGTCAAGCACTTCGTCGGCTATTGAGAACTTTGAGTCTTGGATATTGAAAATCTTATTTGAAATACTCCTTCTCCTAGTTCAGGTGTCTTACTCTCTTCCTGCTTCTCTGTTTGACGGAAAAACTAGACCTGTTTAGGAATTTATAGCTTCAAATTATTTTCGCAGGTTGAGGAAAAGGAAGAATCTGTTTGGGCGTCTGCCCTCAGCTGCTTTCTCTATTTTGTCTGTGATAGAGGCAAAATACGGAGAAACCAGCTAAATGGTCTTGACATAAGGGTATGTAAGTTGTATGAGGCTGAATATTATCTTTGCCTTCTGTCATGTGGATTACACCTTATTTCCATCCCCCTCCTATTCTCATTTGGATCTGTCGTTTGTTTTAATTTTTAGACCTTTGTAACTATGATTTCTGTGTCCAGCCGCATACTACTATTAAATTGGTTCTCATGCTAAGTTGTACTTTCTGACGAGCCAGTCACTTTCCTTGAATCAGGTTATCAAAGCTCTTCTGGGAATTAGTAAAAGGAATTCTTGGTCAGAAGTTGTTCATTCCAAGCTTATTTGTATCATGACAAACATGTTTTACCAATCTCCAGAACTAGATGGCTCTACCAGAGCAACTTCAAGTGCCTCAAATTTTCTTATAGACCAGGTCGATCTGATTGGTGGCGTGGAGTTTATTTTCTTTGAGGTATTGTGAAAATGTATTCTGTTAGACACTTAGACTAAATCCTCAAAATCCATCCAAATAGACACTTTGAGCTTGAATAATTTTCAAGTAGATTAAGGGATTCATCTTATTGATACAGTACTCGTTGGCAACCACTAGAGAGGAAAGAAGAAATCTCTACTCGGTTTTATTTGACTATGTCCTGCATCAAATTAATGAGGCATGCTCAGTTGCTGGTCTTTCTGAGTACACTGATGATGAGATTCAACCTTTGGCTGTTCGGCTTGCTCTGGCTGATGCACCTGAAGCTTTCTACATTTCTGTTAAGCTTGGTGTTGAAGGCATAGGGGAAATCCTGCGAAGATCAATTGCCGCAGCATTGTCTGGGTTCAGCAACAGTGAACGTCTAACCCAGGTAGGTTTATCTTGTTAAAAGATGTTACAAATTGTCTTCTGAGGATTTGACAAAGAGTCTTCGATTAAATTGTTTGACAGTCAGAGCTCTTTTCTAACTCCTATTTTTCCTTCTTGCAGCTTTTGGCAAATATAACAGAAAAATTTGACACGATAATAGGTTCATTTACTCACTTGGACAACGAGTTTCTGCAACTCAAACAGATAACCAAATCTTCCAAGTTCATGGAAAGCATTCAAGGTTTAAGAAATGATATAAGCATGTCGGTGAATTTAGCTTGGGCTACTTTGCACTCTCTTCTTCATTCAGAAAGAACCACGTACCGTCAAAATGGATATATCTGGTTGGGGGATCTTCTGATTGCGGAAATTAGTGAAGAGAGTGGTGGAACTATATGGCTGAGCATAAAAGACCTGCAGCAAAAGATTGCCCATTGTGGTGCCTCGGATTCTATGATCACTTCTGATATACCTATTTCCATACATCTTCTATGTGGACTCTTGAAGTCCAGGAACAGTGTTATCAGATGGGGTTTCTTGTTCATTCTGGAGAGACTTCTTATGCGTTCCAAGTTCTTACTAGATGAGAATGAGACACAGCGATCAACTGGTGGAGATGCTAGTCAGGATCATAAAGACACACGACTAGAGAAAGCAAATGCTGTTATAGACATAATGAGCAGTGCTTTATCTTTGATGGCACAAATAAATGAAACTGACCGGATTAATATCTTAAAGGTACATCTACTGTTCCTTTTGGTTGCTCTTTCCATTTGCTTTGTCACATTTCGTATCAAAGGCCACTCAAAAGCTTGTAGTTGTCTATAGTAAATATATTGGAATTTTCACCCAGATGAAATTGAAATTCAGTTGTCTTCTCTCCGTTGTTTCCAAGCAGATGTGTGACATTCTTTTCTCGCAACTGTGCTTGAAAGTTTTGTCTGCTGATGAAGATACAGTACCCAGTTCTGCTGAAAGAAATAGCAAATTTGAAACATCGCAACGTAACAGCTATAAAGAAACTATGGATGAAGCTGATACCAGGCCTCGGTACAACAATGTCTCTGTTTCAACGTGCGAGACAGCGTCAATGGCAGCAATGCTTCTCCGTGGACAAGCCATTGTCCCCATGCAGCTGGTTGCGCGGGTTCCAGCGGCTTTGTTTTATTGGCCCTTGATTCAACTAGCAGGTGCAGCAACTGATAACATTGCACTTGGTGTCGCCGTTGGAAGCAAAGGAAGAGGAAACATTCCAGGGGCAACCTCTGATATTCGAGCCACTCTGCTGTTACTACTGATTGGTAAATGCACCGCAGACGCAATTGCCTTTCAAGAAGTTGGCGGAGAGGAGTTCTTTAGGTGATTCATCGACTCTTCCATACTTCCCAACCAAGTTGATTTATCTGAGCAATATGTTTCATGGCATTTACAAACTTATGTTTATCGATGCAGGGAACTCCTGGATGATACTGACTCAAGGGTGGCTTATTACTCTTCAGCTTTTCTTCTGAAGGCAAGAAGATTTCTCAAATTCACCATTTTGATTTGAAAAGACATACATTGGAAGAATAATAAGCTTCCAAATATTTCTTGGTTTGTTTTTTTGGCTCATCGGTTAAAGTTTGATTGTTTCAGAGGATGATGACGGAGGAACCAGAGAAATACCAAAATATGCTTCAGAAGCTTGTCTTTAAGGCTCAGCAGGTGATGCAGAGTGTAGACTCATAGAACCTTAAATATCAATGAGCTTTTCCTTTGTTTTGTGCCATGTGTAATAATAATCCGCACTGATAGTATTCTTTGTTGTTATGTGCAGAGTAATAATGAGAAACTGCTGGAGAATCCATACCTGCAGATGTGTGGTATACTTCAGCTATCAAACGAGCTTTGAACTTGTGGCTCTCATAAGTCTCCAGTTACTTATATATGGTATCTGTAAGTTCCTCCGGTTGAGAAAATCTTAGAGAGTTCCCTTGCACCACCCTAGTTATCCGTGAAAAAGAAGAAGATAGTTAAGTGAAAGTAGAAGACAACTCATAGATACTGGACTCGTCGCTGAAAGTAGCAGGGATATCAGCAAGTGAATTCAGATATGGCTGTGTGTAACAGAGTTTGGTGATTTTTTCTGACATCACTTTGGCTATCTTTGCCTTCTTTATCGGCAATGTTTGTTTGGCATGCTGAGTTTTGGTTGAGATCTGAAGGTTGTTGAAGAAAGGTGTTGACTGATAGTAAAGAGTTGGTTGAAAGGATCAACGGAAATGTGATGATAGCTCCATCCGCCTTCTCCTTTTTCTGCGGGAATGGCGTGACATTAAAGGAACTTACAGAAACACTGAGCTGCTGATAATTGCCGGCATGTTATTTTTGGCCCTAACAGATTCAAGTTTTTTTTCTCTTATGCTCTGTGTGTAAAAGTAGCATTTCATGAACAGAGGCTCCAGCTCCAGAAATTTTAATTTTTTCCTGGAGCTCTGCTTTTGTACAGTCAGGAACAAAACCAATTAGGGGTTGCGTTGTGTAAAGAAGAACTAGAGATAGAGGGTTTGGCCTTTGGGTGTGTCGAATGTTTTGCCTTTAAAAATGGTTATGTGAAAAGTGTGAGCCTAGCCAGTGCTTTTGTAATCTTATAACAAAAAAGAAAAACTAATTGCTTGCGTTTTTGGCTGCCACTGTTTGATTTGAGACGACCACAACCATGGGAGATTTCTAAGTTCTAACTAGTTAAATTCTTTGTTTCTTTTCCAGTTTTTTACATATCCAAATGATTTTTAGGCTTTGGTGAAAGCCATTGATCCAATTCAACAAGGCTGTTAAATAAACAGTTGTTAAAGGTAAATTTCATAAGAAATCAAGAGACAAATATAGTAACACAAATTTACCAATTTGATCCACAAAATAAACCACATTTTGAGAAAAGTATAAATTAATATTGGGCCAGGCTTTGTTTCGAGAGAAGTACACAGACTAGGAAACAAAACCTCAGACATCGAAACCTTGAGATCCAATACTTGTTTTCACCTGTTTTGTAAATCGCTTCTGGTTCCTGGAGATCTGATCCTTTCCCACCGATTCCGTCCTGATAAAACGGTAAATCTCTCTCAGTTTTTTAAATTTTACGCATCCCGATCTGATCCGACAAATATGTTTGAGTTTTGATCTGGTCTGTCTCAGTTTGAGTCTTAGTTGTATGTTTCTCGCGACAGAGAGTTTATTTTTTCTGGCCGCCATCTGTGTGATGGTCCTTTGAGTCCGTCTCTGTCGACGAGAACTGCCAAATTGTCTTGTCGGATTGCGTCACGTTAGGGGTTTTAGATGCTTAGTCCCAACGTCTTCTGCAATGTGATCCCATAGCGGAGTGGATATCGCGTTAGACTCCGAATCTAAAGGTCGTGGGTTCGATTCCCACTGGGATCATCTTGTTTTGTTTGTTTTTGGGTTAATACCACTATAAAATTATCCTCATAGCAATGATCAATTGAATTTAAGTGTAGCTCTACTCTAGTTGTGTTTATGAACCTGTATGTTTATGATTTGCAATGCAATTAAGTCATTAACTTTTGTGTTGGTGAAATGGATAACTCTGAGAACAATCTGGCTGCATCCTAATGGGATATATTTTGATGAACTGGTTCGATACAAGAACACTGGTTCCAAACAATAAGATTTGTCTTTCTTTTCTAGTTGATGGAACAAAATGTTGATTGTGTTGGGTGCAGATGATCGATGATCAAGACTTGGGGTTTATAGTCAATTTCCTTGGCATCTTCATCTTCGGTTTGGTAATTGCTTATCATTACGTAGCTGCTGATCCCAAATATGAAGCGACTTGAGTGTTGAAGTTTTAGAGGGATGATGATGTAAGGCTTTTTAGTTTATATATCTGTTTCAAACTGAGAGGAGAGATAATAACAGTCTTTTAAGTTTATATATCCTTATTATCTATTTCACATCTTTATTTCAATCCTCATTCTCGACTATCCAAGAGAACCCGTACAATTCTGTTGGTGTGCTTGATTGCAAGCCAAAAAAAGAACTCTGAAACACCATCCCTCTGAGTAAAGTCGATAAGCTAATTTTAAATCTTCCGACAGGCGAAACCATAGAATGTGTAATCCAGTGAGCGGAGCTCGTTACATGTAATAATACAATCCATTTCTCTAATGATGCGTATATGACCAAACTTTCAAAAATACCACAGTTATTTTGTAGAAAGAATGGTTTATAAAAGAAGTTTTTAATGATTTAATTATCTCTGATCCAAAAAATTACTTAATTATCTTACCAAAAAATTAAGTTTTATTTGTAGTAACTAAATTTGTGAATTTGTGCAAAATTCCCAAAATAATATTATTTGAAAGTAAAATTTGTGATAGAAATGTGTTTTTTCATTTTTTTAAAGTTAGAAGAAAATTACCGTGTGATATTCACCCGGCTAGAGTTGAAATTGTAAAATACTAGACGGTGTAAATGCTGTGAAAAATGATCAAAAATCTTAATTGGGGGACCTGACTTGTCATCAAAACGTCAGACACTCTTGAGTTTTGACATATTTAAAAGAGGCCTCTCGAAGGGGCTAGAACCTAAGGCGAAAAAAGGAAATAAGAAAATTGAAGGGCGGAGAAATAACATCCAACGGCTGAAATCGCATCACCATGAACATTCTCGAACATCTTTTACCGACCGTTCCACTGATATTTAAACACCTCTCCTCCTTGCTCAGAGGCATAATCAAACACTCGAATACAAACGAAGAACAAAAAAAGCTCAAAAGCTCACAGTCAATAATCTCTATTATCCTTCGGCGAAGAATTTTGATAACTAATGGCGGGTAAAGGTGAAGGTCCAGCAATCGGTATCGATCTCGGCACGACTTACTCGTGCGTCGGTGTTTGGCAGCATGACCGAGTCGAGATCATCGCTAACGACCAAGGCAACCGCACGACTCCCTCCTACGTTGCCTTCACTGACAGCGAGCGTCTCATCGGAGACGCCGCCAAGAATCAGGTCGCCATGAATCCCACAAACACCGTCTTCGGTAAGATTCCAGTGCCTTAAATCTTCAATTAAACCTCTTCCTTAGCTTCCGAGCACATATGTAGATCGGAATTTGATTTCTCTGTGATTTAGCTTTGATTTCGTGTTCTATGCTGTGATTTATGATTGATTACTAACTCGCCGTGTCTTTGCAGATGCTAAGCGTCTTATCGGAAGAAGATTCAGCGATCCATCTGTTCAGGCGGATATGAGGCACTGGCCGTTCAAGGTTATCTCCGGCCCAGCGGAGAAGCCGATGATCGTCGTCAACCACAAAGGAGAGGAGAAACAGTTCTCAGCGGAAGAGATCTCGTCGATGGTTCTCACAAAGATGCGGGAGATCGCAGAAGCTTACCTCGGATCTCCGATCAAAAACGCCGTCGTTACAGTCCCCGCTTATTTCAACGACTCTCAGCGTCAAGCTACGAAAGACGCCGGAGTCATCTCCGGCCTCAACGTGATGCGTATCATCAACGAGCCAACCGCCGCCGCGATCGCTTACGGCCTCGACAAAAAGGCGACGAGCGTCGGCGAGAAGAACGTCCTCATCTTCGATTTGGGCGGTGGGACTTTCGACGTGTCCTTGCTTACTATTGAGGAAGGTATCTTCGAAGTCAAGGCCACGGCTGGTGACACGCATCTCGGAGGTGAGGACTTTGACAACAGAATGGTGAATCATTTCGTTCAGGAGTTCAAGAGGAAGCACAAGAAGGACATCACTGGCAATCCGAGAGCTTTGAGGAGGCTGAGAACGGCTTGTGAGAGGGCGAAGAGGACTCTCTCTTCCACCGCTCAGACGACGATTGAGATCGACTCTCTCTACGAGGGGATTGACTTCTACACGACCATCACACGTGCGAGGTTCGAGGAGCTCAACATGGATCTGTTCAGGAAGTGTATGGAGCCGGTGGAGAAGTGTTTGAGAGATGCTAAGATGGATAAGAGCAATGTCCACGACGTTGTGCTCGTTGGTGGCTCGACGAGGATTCCGAAAGTGCAGCAGCTTTTGCAGGACTTTTTCAATGGGAAGGAGCTTTGCAAGAGCATTAACCCGGATGAGGCTGTTGCTTATGGAGCAGCTGTGCAGGCTGCGATCTTGAGCGGTGAAGGGAATGAGAAGGTTCAAGATTTGTTGCTGCTTGATGTCACTCCTCTCTCCCTGGGTTTGGAAACCGCCGGTGGTGTTATGACTGTTCTGATTCCGAGGAACACAACGATTCCGACGAAGAAAGAGCAGGTGTTCTCTACCTATTCGGACAATCAGCCTGGTGTGTTGATTCAGGTCTACGAAGGAGAGAGAGCGAGGACGAAAGACAACAATCTTTTGGGGAAGTTCGAGCTTAGTGGTATACCACCTGCGCCACGAGGTGTTCCTCAGATCACTGTTTGTTTCGACATCGACGCCAATGGAATCCTGAACGTGTCTGCTGAGGATAAGACGACGGGGCAGAAGAACAAGATCACGATCACCAACGACAAGGGAAGGTTGTCCAAGGAAGAGATTGAGAAGATGGTGGAAGAGGCAGAGAAGTACAAGGCTGAGGATGAAGAACACAAGAAGAAGGTTGATGCAAAGAACGCTCTCGAGAACTATGCATACAACATGAGGAACACGATTAAGGATGAGAAGATTGCGTCGAAGCTCGACGCGGCTGACAAGAAGAAGATTGAGGATGCCATCGACCAAGCCATTGACTGGTTGGAAGGGAATCAGCTGGCGGAGGCGGATGAGTTCGAGGATAAGATGAAGGAGCTCGAGACTCTTTGCAACCCAATCATTGCAAGAATGTACCAAGGAGGTGCTGGTCCTGACATGGGTGGTGCCGGAGGAATGGACGAGGATGCTCCTGCTGGTGGTAGCGGCGGTGCTGGCCCCAAGATTGAAGAAGTCGATTAAGTTTTTTTAGCTCTCTTGTGACTCTGTTTGCTTTTATTCTCCAGTTGTTTGCTTGTTTGTTTAGTCAAGGTCTTCTTTATGCTACTCTGAGCTTGCTTTGTGATCGATCTATCAGTTTAAGATTTTCTTTGTTGCAAATTTCTTTTCTCAATCTGACAAACTCATTGCAATGGGGAAATATGATTAAATATGAATAATCCAATGATACAACCAATAAGTTATGCACTACAATCTCACTCTAGTACGAACGGACGGAGACAGACGCGAACCTCATGCTCCTCTGGTCCCATTCGGTGTTTAGGCACTAAAACCTCTAGTGTAGTTCCGGTTTCGTCCCGGTAAGCTTCGAGCTTGGCGTCGTCTGGAATCTGGTTTGGCAGGGAGACTTCCCGGACGAACTCCCCTGGTGGGCAATGCTCTGGTGACGGATCTGTTAGCTTAAAAGTCCTATCATGTCTCTTGATGAATGGCTCACATGCTGTACTTGTACACGATATCTTCACAATTCCATGTGTTGGTGTATTCCTCCATGTCACTTTCACCCTTCCCGGATCAACCAACGGCAGGCTCATCACAATCAAAAACCCTTTGTCATCTTCATATATCGTTTTCGCGGCTGTCACTGGTCCATACACATTCTTCATCACCCCGGTGAAATCATTCGACCATGGCAGCTCTGTTGCGTTGATCTTCATGTCCAGAGATTTCTCACTTGAGCTAGAGTCATCGCAGTTTCCTAGAGCGAGACAATCCCTTTTGCGTTTACCGTTACCAGCTAGCTGAGCTTCCACTGGGTCAACTACGTGCTCCGGTGAATGTGTAGACAGATTCAGACATGTTCCGTTCAGCTTTTTAAGGTTGGTGTGCCCGTTAGCTTTCGCCTGAGTAAGAGGCCGCTCAGACTCAAATTCCGCGGTTGGGAGATTCCTCCATGAACCATAATCACTTGCCTCTGGCGGAATAGCAAAGTTCACATCACGACCAGTGAGTTCCGTCCACTTCTTCTTTTCATCATCGTTAAGTACAGAGAGGTTGGGTGCTTGAACAACTTCGATCCCATGGAGGCACTGTGGGTTAGAGAGACCACGGTAATGTTTCCTCTGCATCCTATGAGAGCGGACAAAGCCTTTCTCCACACTGAAAGGGAAAGGACGCTCACCCTCACGTGAGTGCCCGTTCATGTAACTCCTTAGCTGCATCTTGCCAAGAGCATTCTCAGGCTTTTCCTTGAACACCCACATGTACATATTCTCCATATCATGCTGAACCAAGAAGGAGTCAAGCTGCAAGTCAGATTTATCATACCCGGACAAGCCATTGCTGTCCCTCATCAACTTGTTTTTGGACTTGTCATCCAAAACAGGCTTGAAGTAGAAACTAAAGAAAAGCCAAGCGCCCCATGTACTATCAACACGCTTGTTGTACTTCTTGGCAACCTTATGCACATGAACAACAGCCTCAGGCTCATATAGCTGAGGCCCGAGTCCAACGTCTAAGATGTCACAGTGCTCGTTCCACAGAAGAAGAGATGGGCTTGATTCGGATGAGAGTGGGAGATTGATATCAGGCGGTCCCGAAAGTATGAGCGACCGGTTTGTCTCCCTCTCTGATTCCTCGTGAGTAAAAGCACCTGAATCCATGGACAAAAGTGTCGACGGGTGATAATTCTCCATAGACAAGGTTGTGATGAGAGTCTCGCTCATATTTCTTCAGAACTTTGATCCCACAAAAGCTCAAAGCGATCCCCTTGAAAGCGGATTCAAGAGATTAGAACATCAGTCGACATCGACAAACCTATAGCTGCATCTCAAGGAAATCTTCATCTTACAGGATCTTACGATTTCCACCACAAAGTTTTTTCACGGAATATTCACTACAAGCTCCAAAACGTTGGCCTAAGAGACACTACTGCACCTCGAGAGCAACAACCCCACCTGAATATCAATCGAGAGATCAAAGAATATGATTAAGCTCAACCTGATTTCAACAAGCCCTTATTCAAAATCTAAGAACATACGGCGAAACAAACGCGAGTCTCACACTCGCTTTGGAAATGAGATCCTCATGAAATAAACCAAAATCACTTCTTTTTTTAAACACAGAAACGAATTAGGGATCTAATATTATCTAATTCGATATTCGACACGAAAATCAGTGAATCCCTCGTTTGATTGCAAAATCAATAGAGAATAAAAAATTCATACACAAAGCAACAGGATCATCGGAGAATATAAGAGAGAAAGAAACGAGAAATCTAACCGATGGAGAAGCTAGAAGAAGAGTGCGTATCGGCGGAGAAGGAGTAGTAGAGGCGCTCCCGTCACAATGATCCGAGCTTTTGAGAGAAGCGAGAGAGAGAGAGACTTTTCAACACTCGCAATTTAACACAGAGGCGCCGTTAGTTAACGCCGTTATGTTGACGGAGCTCGGTGTATTGCGTTAGTCAATTTATGCGGTCCACTCTTCTTTTCATTTCCTTGTGTTTTCCAATAAAATGGTCCGACTCGGCCCATTTACCAATTCTCCTGAGGCCCATAATTTCGAAGGGTCCAAGGCTAGCCACAGGTGCTACTAGCTCAGTAAGACAAGGCGAAATAAAAGAAGTATTCGATTCAACACTTGGAGTCAATTTTATGTTACACTTGGACTCTCACAATTTTGGTAGCCGAGAAAGAAAAAATGGAACTTGATTTGATAAGACTCCGAAAATCAAAAACAAACGAATCACATTAGCAAAATAAGATCTTAGTCTAGCAAAAATAGCGATAAAAATTAAGTAATCAAGTGAAAGAATAAAGATCATGATCATTCACCAATTATATAACCTTAAACACAGATATCACATTCATCCCGGCCCCAACGTCTCACTGGTGTAATCATCTCTTCCTCTCTATCACCCTGCAAATATAAATGTGTTGGTGTTAGTTAATACATTGCAATATTCTACAAAAACTTGAGATTGGAGATCAAATGATTGATAAATTTTACTTACAGTTTTGATGGGTATTTTCTCGTAAGTTGTGAAACTTCCGTATGAGAAAGAGCCAACGGAGTATTCTGATGCTGAGGAAGCCATTGATTCTCTCCTCAAGTTCCTGCTGCCATGACTCTTCTCGCCTCCTTCACCACTTTGATGTTCTTCAGAATCTTTCTTCTTCTTGTTGCTGTGGAATGAGTTCTTGCTTACTCTGTCATCAACTTCTTCTTCTTCTCGGAAATTCAGTGAAGAAAGCTCTTCTTTCATCAGATTCTCTACTGGCACATGACTCAAGTTTAGCTTCTTGCTCTCAGGGGCTTGTTTAGGAGCAGATGCAGACACAGGTTTTGTCTTCTTGGAGAATAAGAAAGCAACCGCTGCGAGTAGAACCACCACAGTAGAGGCCAATACTATCATCTCCTTAACAAAAGACCTTACTTTAGGATGAACATCATCATTAGCTTCTGATGCAATATCCCCAAAACCTTCTTCTAATTCACTCTCAGCATCAGTTTTAGGATAAAGAACTTCCCCTAAACCTTCTTCTGGTACGCTTTCAGCATCAGCTACTTCACTCTGCTGCAATTTAGGATGAAGATCATCACTAGTTTCTGCTGCAGTTTCCTCAAAACCTTCTTCTGATCCACTTGCAGCACCATTATTGACCTCACTCTGCTGCATTTCAAGATGAAGATCATCAATAGCTTCTACTACAGTTTCCTCAAAACCTTCTTCTGATCCAACTTCAGCACCAGCTACATCACTATCTTTCTGCTGGTGCACATTGATGGCAGCGGATTCAACATCTTGCTGGTTTATGTTGATAGCTTCAGATTCAGCTTCTTCCAACTCCTCCTCTTGGTCCTTTTTGGTTGATCCAGTTTCAAGCTTTTCTTCAGGATTGACCCCAGACTCTTTGTGTTCTTCAATGTTCAACTCTAAGACATCTTCCAAAAAAGCTTCCAAGTCTCCTTCACCTTCATGCAACTCTGTATCTGTGCCTGACTCCATCTCAGTCTCTTCATCAAACTCATAACTTTCTGCTTCGCCATCTTCAGAGATTTTCTCTACTCCACTCTCCTCCTCAAATTCATTGTCATAGCCATCCTCAAGATTGTATTCACCACCTCTGCTCTTCTCTTGTAATGGCACTTCACTGATTGGCTGGAAAACACTGTAATCTTCCTGATTATATGTCAAGTTATGAAATTTCAATGGAACATATTCCTCTGTTCCTCCTCCTAGACGTGAGACCAGCTTATCCACGATCACAAGTGACGATTCTGTCAAAGTCCAGAGCTTTTCACTCAACTTCTCCAAGTTGTTAGCTTTTGCAAACTCTGTTACTTCTCTTGGGATATGGAACTCGTAGAATGGCGACTCTTTCAGAAGATCGATTGGTGCAGCTGAAACCAACATATACCCCAACGCCAGAGCCAAAAACAAACCAAGAAACTTCAATTTCCTGGAACCAGACTGTTTTGGAGCTTGACTTGTTTCTTCAACGCTCTCACAAACCATTTCTTCATCACTCTCTGCTTCCAATTGCTCCACTGTCTCTTCTTCTTCCACTACTGCCTCAGCTTCACTCTCATGAGAGGCAAGTTCCTCTTGTTCCTCAGAATTTGCAGATTCCTCAGCAGACAACTCAGTGTCAGAAGAAGAAGACCCTTCAGAGATGAAAAGCTCCTCAAGCTGCTTACACTCATCGAAACGCTTCTCAATTCTCGGATTAGGCCTGTAATGAAGAAACTGAGGCCTCGGAGACAGAAAATTCTTGTTCGGATCATAAGGAGCCAATGCATCGGCTTCACCAGACGAAGCTGCAAACTCTGGAGACGTGTATGGAACAGAAGAGCGAGGACTAATCATGAATCTTGGATCAGAATACACAATCCCTTTCTTCTTCTCCTCGTCAAGAACTTCACTCTCATGATCGAAATCAGTGACAGTCATGTCGTCGTCATGAGAAGATCCTTCAAGCTTCTTCTTTACTTCAACGTCGATGTCAACGATCTCGTGTACAACATCTGAGAAGGAGACGCATGACTTGGACACAACGCGATGGGTTTTGGTGGTTTCTTCCTCCAAGATTAGACCTTTGACAACTTCAGAGCGAGGCAATTCGTTTTTGTCTGCCAACACTTTCTTCCTTGGAGATGGATTGATCTTAGAGACGGCTGAGATTGTTGGTGACATGAAATGCTTTGAAGTCTTTGGATAGGTTTGAATAGGTTTGGTTTCGTTCTCTTTGTCTTCTCTTCCACCAAAAGAGTTTCTCCGAGTCAAATCTAAGCAGCACAAACACCATCACAATACTCAGTAATCAAGAATCATATCGATGAATGTTCACTAAATCTACAAGAAGCAAGACTAGCCCAAGTCTAAGCCCTAATCTATTTCGAGATCAAGCGTAATCGAAACTTTGAACAGAGAGAGGAATCGAAGAGAAACCCTAACCTGAGGGGTTATTGGCTCTGGAATTGGTCGGAAATGGATTGCCGCCGAAGCTCCGGCGCATTGGATCACCAGCCTCCGAGTTTCTGGGTTTAGGGTTTGGTCTGTTCGGGATTGGAGGAGATGAGGACGTTTTCTTGTTGGCAGGAGAAGCCATGGCTTAATGAAATGGCTCGGATTCTTAAAATTGGTAACAAATCTGAGATGTTTTGTTGCTCGTTAAAGGAAACAATTGACCAAGAAACTGCAAGATCAAGAAAAGCCCTTAAGATCTGGGAATCGAGGTTTTGAAAGAGAGGGAGATAGAATCGTAACGGCTAGTGAAATTTCTGGAAAGACAGATCTGAGGATTTAAAAGTGACGACTTGAAATTTTGACCGTTGGAAGATTACTTTAAAAGGTTTTTTTTCAAAATACGAAGGATCTGATCTGATTAGATCCGTTGGATTGCTGCGAATCTTTTAGACATATTTTATTCGAGAAATTGAATTAAGAGGGGATTCTTCTAATAAATGTTGGTTTACATGATAACTTATCACACGCTATTTTACATGATTTCATGATTTTTTTTTTTGGTGCAAATACATTTTTCTTAATTGGTTCATTTTGATAAAAATATCTGGTTAGCTACTAAATAAACCACTTCTTCTATATATGTCCTAGTTTAGAGTTATTTGATGAGTCCAATTATGTGTAATTGTGTATAATTATCAAGAACCAGTACTGATAATGTAATAATGTATGGAGATACGTTAATTTAACATGGTTATCTAATAATGCAATAAATTATGTGGATTTCTTACACCATGAATTTTTAACAATCTTCAAAGTTGACTAATGATGAAGGCACAATGCAAAATGTGAATAAGATGATTTCCTCGTGACCTATGTGGTTGGGTAAATAAAAGTGAGAAGAAGAGAAACAATTACTTGTAATACAAAAAGCTGAGGAACTAAGAAGTATATAAATCATGCATCAAGAGACAAAAAGAGAGAGCAATGCTTAAAGATATATATATATATAATACTGAGCATCCAAATTCCGTGTTCAAATCTATCAACACTGATCACAAGTCTTATGTGCCACAATGAAAACTCTATCAACACTGATCACAAATCTATCAACACTGTTCAAATCTACAGACTTACTTTGTTTTTTTTACTCCTATAGACTTCAGTTTCAGCGTTGGTCTCACAATTCTGTTTCTTAAGATGATACTTGTTCATGAACATGAATGACCTCCACATGTTCAAATACTCCACATTCCCTTATCTCCCATTTGTCTTCCTCGACTTTGAACTCAAAGAGAAACTCTTTGGAGCAACTCACCTTTTCTCGAACTTCGACTGTGAACATATTCTCCGTTAAAACGAGAAAACTTTGTTTCACTGTGTAAATAGCAGCGAGGCCATTCTGTTTATCAATGATGGTACAAGTTACATGCACCCGTTCCTCGACACCAGCAACATCGCTACTCTTTTTAGCCAACACGATGCAAGCCATAAACCTCATAGGTGTGGGAAGAGACCTCTCATGCAACTTCACTTTCACAGAATCACCAATCGCTCGGTAAGTGAAGCAGACAGGCATTGCTCCACTAGGTAAGAACGCATGTCTACAAGTAGATCCGCTGATTCTGGAGTCTCTCGCATAATGATCCAGGCCAGAGCAATTAGTATAGCTGATGTGAATCTCTGATTGGCAAAAGGAGTAATTTACTATCTTCATGGACTCACAAACTCCTGCATAGAAGAACGCTAAGAAACTCGGAAAGTGTGGACGTAATGGCTGATTTCTACATTCCTTGAATTTAACTCGGCGTACACAAGAGCTTCTCTTGACCCATGTCGCAACTTCTTTTATTTCTGTATCATTCAAGTCCAACACTGTGATGCTGTCAAGAGCGTGTGGGGATTTCCTAAGCTTTTCACAGTATGACATATGCAAATCATCAAGACGAGGCCATGACTTGACGGAGGGAGGCACTTCTTCTATAGCAGTTCCACTGAGCTTGAGAACTTTAATGTTTGTTGATATCTCAGGAAACGTTTTGAGCAAAGAGCAATCAGTGAGATCAAGTTCATTGAGAGATTCCAAGTTGATATTGGTCGGAAGAACCAATAACTTGGAGCATCCTTGTAAACTCAACGTTGGTAATTTATGAAGGTTTCCATTAGAAGAAGGGAGCTCCACTAAGCTGGAGCAATCACTAAGATCCAATTTCTGGAGATTGGTGACATTTCCAATGGAAGAGGGAAGCTTTAGTAGACTTGAGCATCCTTGAAGATTCAATTCCTTAAGTTTAGTGGCAGTAGAGAGATCAGGAAGTTCCTTCAGGTTGACGGAGTAACACAAGTCCATCCACTTGAGATTTCTAAGCGACTGTACAAGCAAAGTAAACATAACTTCCGTGAACAAACTGTTATACGTGAAATAATAAACACATGTAAAAAGAAAAATAGTCACATACAGTACAACGGAAGAACTTGGATCAAATAGTCACATAAAACAAAAAATAGTCACAAACAGTCACAAATATATATTAGAGGTTATAACTATAACCTCTATAATAATATTAATATCTCACTAAATTGATAAAAAATATTATGTTCCCAACTTAAATAATTTAATTATAAAGGTTTTACTATAATACTGATACACTCCCATACCATTAAGCTCTTGATTCATCTTCAAAACAAAGTACTATAGATCATTCTTGTTTTTTCAAGATAAAAATTGTGAAACAGATAGATTAAAGATTCCAAATAAAAACTGAAACTTAAATAGTTTTAAGAACATGAATAAAAGTGTAGCAAAAGTTAAAATTACTTGACTTTCTTCCCATAGCCTTTTCAAGCTTGCTGTCACACATAAGTAGTTCGACTATGAACTCCGGATTGAAATTTGAAGGCAAACGTGTCATTGGAAATTCGATCCATTCAAGTATTCTAAGTTTCGGAAACTGGTAGTCCAGACTTCGTGGTAAGTACACTCTGTCGGGATGGACATGATCACCAAATATTCTTAGAAATTGGAGATTTGACACTCTTTTAAGGGCTTCCTCACTTACATTTAACTCTTTATCCCCAGATAAGTTGAACTCTATTGCTATAACTCTTTTACTTTGCTGAAAGAGGATAAAAAGACAAAATATACACGTAGAGAAGGTTAGTCATTGAACTTATTATAGAGAGCAATGCAATGAGAAGCAAATGTTAAAGCTTACTGTTGCATCATCTTCACTTAGTACTTTACATATATCTCTAGCATCAACCAAAAATTGACGCTTCCAAGGCTCATGAGCAGATTGTTTACGAACGATTTCTCTACCCAGTTGTAATAGCAGGTCATCCATCCGTATCGTAGAATACGAGTCGATATATATGAGAGATCTTTCAACTAAGTTGTGGAGCCCTTGCCTCACATCCGTGAATTCGTTAGACAAATGCTCTTCCACTTTCTCAAGGCTTTTATAGCTGAAAAATCAGGCTAAATGAAGAAATAGATATTTTTCTTCATCACATAAAGCATCGTAACATACTTTAGAATGCTCTCAATTTGTCCATCAACGTGAGTTCTTAACATTGGCAGTGCCTTTGTCCACTCCTGCGTGGACATTCCTCGGAAGTAGGAGCCCATAAGCTTTAATCCCAGAGGAAGTTTGCTGGAAAGGTATGTAACTTCCCATGCAAGCTCTCCAAAACCTTCTTTAGGGGACTTTTGACCAAAAGCATACGTACAAAAGATTTGAAAAGCCTCATTAGTTGATGGAAAATCAACTTTGTAAATATGGTTGATTCTGTGTGCCCTTAAAACATTTTGATATTGAGTTGTGATGATAATCCGACTTCCAGGACCAAACCAACAAGTTTCTTTCGCCATGGCATCCAACTGTACTAACTGATCAACGTCATCAAGAACCACAAGAACTTTTTTATCTTGCAACCTTTGTTGTGCAATCCCTAAGTTTGCGATTTTGAAATCCTCTTGGTTGATTATCTTAGACATAAATTGTTGTTGTAATTGCAACTTTGCAGGATAGTCATCAGAACAAGCTGGTATGGTGTATCTTGTTTTGATGTTCTCCATAAAGACACTTAGTTGAAAACGGTTGGAGAGTTGATGAAATAGAAATCTGGCAATGGTGGTCTTACCAATCCCAGGAGGACCCCAAATCCCTATCATCCTCACTTCATCCATATCTAGGCTTAAAAACGATTCCATCTTTTCCATATGAGCTTCCATCCCAACAAAGTGGTCGAAATCACTTGATGACGTTAAAATATTCAACTTGTTTGAAATATCAATAGCAATTTTTTCGACCATGGCTGCTTCATCATCCCTGATCATCATGTTTAAAAGACATGAATAGAAACAGATAAAATTCTTGGGTGGATATTGTTAAAAGCAACAAATATATATACAGTTTGATGTCTTAGAAAATATTGTAATTAGTAGTCAAAAGGACTTACCAGTTGCATGAATGGTAACCAGCAATTTTCCCCACTTCCACCAAAACTTGTCTCCATCTCTCAATGTTTTCTTTTGTTTTACCTTCACAATGTTTCTCGAAAACCTTCCCAAAACTTCCGGTCTGCTTCTTTACGTCAGTTGGATTTAGTTTGTAGAAGATGGGCATCACTATTTGACCCAAATCTTCTCTGCACTTCATGATCTCCACCAATTCGTCTAGGCACCATGTCGAGGAAGGGTAGTTCATCGAGAGCAAGACAATAGCGATCTTTGATCCTCTAATAGCTTCTATGAGCTCAGGACCTATCGACTTGCTCCTCTCTATATCATTGTCAATGAACGGGTCAATTCCCTTACTTCTAAACTCCTTCAATATGTAGCTGAGGAAATCTTTGCGGACATCTGGCCCATGGAAGCTTGGGAATACATGGTGTTTCCAGTTGCGAGATAAAGAAGATGGAAGAGATAAAGACGAAGAATCCATTGGAGTTAAGAAGGAGAGAGGATAAGATCATAAACTTGCAAAAACGAATAAGCAGGAAGAAATGAAAAGGTACTTTGTCTGGTCAACCGATGGAAATGAAGCTTAAAGATAAACGTGAGCGTCATTTAGCTTCAAACCACAAAAAAGTAACTTCAAAAACATGACTTAGTCAAGTAAGACTCTTCTCTTGTTCAGAAGATAATAACAATAATATTAACCATAAGGGAATATTCCTTAGAGATGCTAATAGTTTTACCATTAACATAAAAAGGAAATTAAAATGTTGGGTGCTTTGACACCAAGCAAACTGATTCAGTCATTGCTCTGTTACGTCTGCTTGTGTGCTCTGTCTCCAAGCTCCATGATCGTCGGCTATATCTCCGTGGAGTGTAAACACAGATACAGCATTCCTTTACTGTGTCTCACGCTAACCTTTTTCTCCACTCGTGGGTCACTTAGTTAATGTCCTTTTTATAATTTGTTTTTGGTTAGTAGTTTCATTTTGGAAGTCGGGTAATAATGCAATATGAAGATTCCTTACACCATTTAATTTTTCAACCATCTTCAAAGTTGATTTAACGAAGATGTATTGAAATTACAATATGCAAATAATTTAATAACTTCTTCGTGACCGTTATGTGGTTGAGGAATAAATAGACAAGGAAGAGAAACAATTGCTTGTAATACAAAAAGCAGAGACACTACGAAAGATTTCTACAAATCATCAAGATTGCTTAGAGATGGATTACTGAGCTTTCAAATTCCAATTAACAGTGTTCAAAACTATCAACACTGATCACAAGTCTTATGTCTCGGACTGTTCCATAATGGAATCTCCCATGGAGTTTTGAGTTACTTCTCATTATTGCTTTGCCGTAGACTTCAGTTTCAGCGTTTCTCTTAGAATTCTCTTTCTGAAGATGAATCTTGTTCTTTTTAAAGACTCTCTCACTTAGTATATATACTTCGTCATGCTTAGATAATAAGTTGAATTATATGCCTATAACTCTTTTAAATTTACTACCCTAAAAAATAACAAAAACAAAATACATCACGAACCACACGAACTTTTGTCTTTCAGCCTTTGTTATGCAACTCCTAATCTAGGGATATTGATATTCTCTTGGTTGATTATCTTAACCATGAATTGTTGTTGTAATATTTGCAACGTTGCACGATAGTGTCATTAAAACAAGCTGATATGGTGTATCTTGCTTTGATGTTCTCCATAAAGACATTTAGTTGAGAACGGTTGGAGAGTTGGTCGAATATAAATCGGGCAATGATATGTCTTACCATTCAATTCAAAACTCAATGTGTCTACTGTCTAGTCAACTGGTATAATAATAATTGGAAACGGCTTAATTGAGAAAGAGAATCTCAACAAATAAATTAAAATAAGAAGGCCAAAGATGGACATGGATAACATTTATTGCAGACGTAAAAAGGGGAAGAGTTACTTCAAAAACATGACTTGGTCAAGTAAGAATCTTGTCATCCTGTTCAGATACGAATAGAATAACCATTAACCACTAGAAAAGAGAACATTCTTTAAAGATGCTTGTCCTTGCTTCTCATCATTTGTTTTTCTTTTTATGTTTTGATGTGATAATGATAATGCATTTCAAATCCCACGTCGCATCCATCACAGCTGAAATTTCGGCAATGTTATGTACAAATACAACTCTCTCTCCTTTCAATTTTTCAGTCAGACTCTTGTCTTGTCAGAGAACATGCAACACTTCATCTGTTCGACGCTTTGAGCTTGATTCCGGTTTTGTCCGTTTAACCGAGGCAGATAGAAAGCTGATAAGAAACAATCGGAAAACCCGGTTAAACCAACCCCGAGTTCGTAAGTTGTCTTTGTTTATCCTAAATTATTGGGATTGTATTCTCACTCACTCGTAGCTAGTTTCTTTTAATTTTGCGTATATAAGCATCATCGCTTAATGCTTATGGAATCAAATAGAGATAAAAGTGCAGAGAGGTTTGTGTGTTTTTAAAGCTATTATAGATTTGGACCTCTAACAAAAGTCGGTTAATCACAAAATCTAACGCACGTTGAAATGCATTTAGTTTAGGGTGAATCGCTTTTCACCTACGAAACTGATCGGGACATTGTATTTTAATCTCATTATCCATATAGGACCATAGCTTTAATATAAGAGATTTATTTAAGTAGGACCAGTATATATAAAAGTGGAACCTAATAAAACAGAACTGCTAAAATAAAGTAACAAACACACAATCAAATGCATGATCTTTTTATGATCAAACCATCGAACCGATATCATATCCACAAAAAAAAAAAAAAAAAAAAAACCCGAAACAAAACCAAACTATAAATCGGATTGTCCACCTCTAAATAAAATTAGATTACCAAATTTTATGGAATCAAATAGAGAGAAAATTGCAGGAGATTTGTGTGTGTTTGATAGCTATTAGGCTGGGGACCTCTAACGAATGTCGTTTAATCACAAAATCCAAAACGCATTGAAATGCATTTAGTTCAGTGTGGTGTGGAGATTGCTTGTCAGTTGTCACCAACGACACAGATTCAGACATTTAGTGATTTTGAGTCGATTTGGTATACGTAAAATATGAAAACTATAGTCTAAATCACATAAATTTTGGTTAAGTTTTCTTTCAAAACAAAGTGAACCATATCAAACAAATCAAGGTAAGCTAAACAGGACTTAAATCAAACAATCGAACCATATCATATCCAAACTAGAAAATCCGAAACAAAACCAAATTATAAACCGGATTGTCCACCACCCCCTAACAAACATGATATTGCCGGTTTAAAAAAGAAATATCTCTATACCATGACACTTATAGCAGCAGCATGCATAAAAGGTCATTTTCTGAAAATTATTTTCCTATCTTTTTCAGACAAATAATCTAGTGAAAAACAAAAGCTAAAAAACACACGATAGTCACAAGGGGAAAGCTCATAACTTTGGGCCATTAAAAACCATCACAGAACCGCAGTCTTTACAAGACTAGTCAACCAAAAGCTCATAACTATGTGAAATGTTTTATACCAAAAAAAAAAAAAAAAACTCACAAAAAGGTTTTAAAATGTTAAAATTAAAGCGAGCTAACTGGCTAAGTAGTCGTTTTAATAACCCAAAACACAATGAGTTGGCAAATTTAATAAACATTTTCCGTTCTACTTCGACTTGACCCTCAACTATATGCCAGCCTTATATCTCACCCTTCATTTTTAAAAATCACACATTTACCCTTCAACCATAAAGATCTTTTTGTTTCTTCTGATTCCGTGAATGATTTATACCTTTTCTGCTATATATATACACCACACACACAGAGACGACTCAACAAATGTTCAGAAACAACAGAACAACAGCAGAACAAATCTAATACTAAAGAAAGAGAACACTTTTTTTCTTTTTCTTCTTCTCTCTCTCTCTCTCTGAATCATAAAAACACAGCCTTTAGGCAGATTACGTTTCTCTCTACACGTCCCGTTCATACGTGTTCATCAACAATGGCGTCTTCTTACACTTGTATCAAACCCACTTAACCCTTTCTCCCTTGTTTCAATCTCTTCCGATCTCTCATTTCACACAATACTCCTCCACCCTCGTCGAAAGTTTACGTTTTTATCCCTCCAAAAACCCGCCATGGAAGCTCAAGCACCAGTCAATGGCGGATCCGTACAGATCCGGACGGAGGACGCCTCACGAAAGCTTCCGAATTTCTTACAGAGCGTCAACATGAAATACGTCAAGCTCGGCTACCATTACCTCATCACCCATCTCTTCAAGCTCTGTTTAATCCCGTTAATGGCGGTCTCGATCACAGAGATCTCCCGATTAACACCAGACGATCTCTACCAGCTCTGGCTCCATCTCCAATACAATCTCGTCGCTTTCATCCTCCTCTCCGCGCTAGCCGTCTTCGGCTCCACCGTCTTCATCATGACCCGACCTAGATCCGTCTACCTCGTCGATTACTCCTGCTATCTCCCTCCGGCGAGCCTCCAAGTCAAATACGAGAAATTCATGCACCACTCGAAGCTAATCGAGAATTTCAGCGAGTCGTCTCTCGAGTTCCAGCGGAAGATTCTCGAGAGATCGGGTTTAGGGGAAGAGACTTACCTCCCGGAGGCTATGCATTGCATCCCTCCGCGTCCGACGATGGAGGCGGCGCGTGGGGAAGCAGAGCAGGTAATGTTCGGATGCCTCGACAAACTCTTCGAGAATACCAAAATCAACCCTAGGGATATAGGTGTGTTAGTTGTGAATTGCAGTTTGTTTAACCCAACTCCGTCTCTCTCCGCCATGATTGTGAACAAGTATAAGCTTAGAGGGAATGTGAAAAGTTTCAATCTTGGCGGGATGGGTTGTAGCGCCGGTGTGATCTCGATTGATTTGGCTAAAGATATGTTGCAAGTCCATAGGAACACTTACGCCGTTGTGGTGAGCACTGAGAACATTACTCAGAATTGGTACTTCGGGAACAAGAAGGCGATGCTGATTCCGAATTGCTTGTTCAGAGTCGGTGGGACGGCGATCTTGCTGTCGAACAAAGGGAGAGATCGGAGACGGTCCAAGTACAAGATGGTTCACACGGTGAGGACTCATAAAGGAGCTGATGAGAAGGCGTTCAACTGTGTGTATCAGGAACAGGACGAGAACGGGAAGACTGGTGTTTCCTTGTCGAAAGATCTCATGGCGATCGCTGGGGAGGCGTTGAAGGCGAACATCACGACGATGGGGCCTTTGGTGCTTCCGATAAGCGAGCAGATTCTGTTCTTTGCGACTCTGGTGGCGAAGAAGCTGTTCAATGCGAAGATGAAGCCTTACATTCCGGATTTCAAGCTTGCGTTTGATCATTTCTGTATCCATGCTGGTGGGAGAGCTGTGATTGATGAGCTTGAGAAGAACTTGCAGCTCTCGGAGAGGCACGTGGAGGCGTCGAGGATGACGTTGCATAGGTTTGGGAACACGTCTTCGAGCTCGATTTGGTATGAGCTGGCTTACATTGAGGGGAAAGGGAGGATGAAGAAAGGGAACAGAGTTTGGCAGATTGCTTTTGGGAGTGGGTTTAAGTGTAACAGTGCGGTTTGGGTGGCGCTGAACAATGTCAAGCCTTCGGTTAATAGTCCTTGGGATCATTGCATTGACCGATATCCGGTTAAGCTTGAGTACTGATTCATTCAATCAGCAAGAAAGAAACCATTGTTTTGGTATCAAACGTGGTTAGTCCTCTAGTCTACAGTCTACATCACTCTCTCTGCCTTGTTTATTGTCTTTTGTTACTTTTGTTTTCTTTCAGTTGTTCTTGTACTTTGAATGTGATGATGCTTGTTGGGTTTATTACTCTCTTTTTGGAACAAGAATCATAATTTGCATAGTTTTGAGTACCTTGTTAGGCTTCAAGAACTGAGCTAACACAGGAAATAACAAAAAAGAAGTTTGGTTTTTGGATTATTGTTTTGATAAATCATATTGAAATGGCAATCACATCTACTTTGAATCTTCATGGTCTACTTGAAATGCACTTGATGAACCTGACGAATCATAGAAGCCGCTTCATGATCTGGTGCGGTCACAATTCCGCAGGACAACAAAGATTCTTGATTTCTGCCGAACGCACCCATATAGCCTCCGGACTGAGTACACGCGTCACTGGTCTTTAAGGTTCTTAAGTCATACACAAGGAGATCACCAGAGTACTTGGGATCAAAGAACACGATGCAGTTCCCTTTCATGCCAGGAAGCTCTTTCGCCGAGTAACAGAGATTCCAGTCACCAAGAAACACGATTCGGTCTTCTAAGTCGATAACTCGAACCCATCTCTTCTGGTCTTTCTCCTCTTGGAGCCTGAACAATCTGAACCAGGCATGCTTATGTTCATGACAATATGCTCCTGGAGTGATTCTCTGCACCAGCAAGAGCTCGTCTCCCGAGATAACCAGCCTCTCATCAAATGTCTCGTGAGACTGCGTGACTTCTTGGATCTCACTTATCTCCAACGAGGGTTCGATAACGAAGACACGTCCACGTCCCTTCATATCAACAACGTAAAACTTGCCTTTGAATGAAACCATGTCTCGGTATCCATAGAACGGACACTCCATCTTAGTCCATGTCTTGTCAGAGCTTCTACACATCATTAGTTTCCCCAACACTCCAGCTACTACTACAAAGCCTTTACCATCTTCTTCTTGAAGAAACGCAACTCTCTTGGTATATCTCTCACGTCGTGTTCTATAGCGTCTTGTTGTTATAGCATTGAACTTTATCTATCATCAAGAACTTTATCTATATCAAGAACAAGAACCATATCAAGAACTTTATCTTGTTGTAAAACTTTTGAGAACTAACCTCGTAGTAATCACCCAAGGAGATGATTTGGGAGCTGAGAGTGTTGAGAGTTACTCCATATCTATACCTCCGAGTACCGTCCAAAGGTGACAACAACTTGAGTTTACCAGATTTGCTCTGGCTCATCCCTACCAACAAACAATCAGCACCAAATGGAGTCTGGAATCTCAGGAGGAAGACTTGAATCTTTTTGAGTCTGCAATGCGTCTCGTCGCCGCCTATGAACCGAGACTCGTGGTTGAAAAGAGGGAGAAGGAAATTAAATCCTATGGACCGGCTATAGCTCAGCGGAGGTAAAGCAGACCGCCATGAGCTGCAGACAGAGAGGAAGTGAACAATCTCAAAACATGTCTCAGAACAACGACCATTGATTAGTCCTAGCAAGTCTTTTGGAAGCAATGACCAGTCTGCCATGGTTTTAGATCCGGGGCAATACTTTACAACTTTAAAAGAGTTTAAGATCTATAAGAGAGGACGATGAAGAACAAGTCTTTGTTTATATTTTCTTCTCCCTTTCTTGCTTTTATTTGTTTAATCAGACCCACTCAAAGGTGGTGGTCTAGTGGTTGTATTAAAGGATTTGTTTTTTTTATTGGCCTTACGTGTTTGTTACGTTTTTATCTTGTTTTTGTGTTCTTTTAGGTTTTCAAGGATATTAACAAAATTCTACTTGAAGTTGAAGATGACAAACAGCAAAACCGATTATCCGATCCCAAACGTGATGCCTAATTGGTGATACATATAACAAACCGACCATTCCAAAATTTGTCTTGAGAAAGTAGAGAACTAGAGATCAACACTTGTTAACTTACATAGAAAAGTCTCCTAAAAACATTCTTAACTTAGAACAAGAAACAAACAAACTCCCCAAGTAGCAGCATATTGTTCTCTAGATAGATACTTATTTAAGATAGAAACTCTCTGCCCCTCTGACTTAGTCGATGGAAAGGCGTGGGACACAAAAGTCAACAAGCAGAAGTGTTAACTCTATGTCCTCAGAGAAAAACCCCCTGCTCAAAGCCACTTTGACAATGACAAACTGCTTCTTGTACCAAACCTTCACCGTTGCAATCGACTTTCCATAGATCTTCTCCACTGCAACTATGATCCCATCTCTAAGCCCCACGTACTTGGCTGGCTCACCTGACGGTCCACAATAAATTGCCTAACACAAAAAAAAAAAAAAAACAAAAACATTAGTAGATCATCAAACCATTGTCATACATCTCTCATTCTTTAACTTAAATTTAACAGCAACTCACCTCTTGTTGAAGCTCAATGTGTGGAGTGAACACATGCAGCTTTGCTCCCACCGCTTGATACTTCAACAACTCAAGCGCTTCATCCAAATACTCAGGCTCAACCACTTCTCCTTTCATGGAAACCAGATCAGGCTTGTAGGATGGTGGTGGCTTCGTGGCCGTAGATCCCAACCGTGGCCAGTCCTCTGCTTTCGGTATGCCGTTTTTCAGCGCAAAGTCGAGGCACTTGCTCACAGTGAGGCATTGATGACAAGCAATATTGTCAAGCAAGTAACGAGCTGAGTACTCAGTACGCACACTGTCCAGCTTCTTTGCGAGCCGTGCGTAGCTTATCAGCTCAGCGGCTACGACAGCAGCAGACTCAGAAGCATCTGCAAGATTTAGAACACAAATGGACAAATGAATCAAATGTGAAATCAAGTGTTGCCAGACTAGAGAAAGTATATTTCCAGAGTGATAAGTTAGTTACCGTGCTCGGGGTCATACTCAGACCCTGCGACTGAGCATGCGATTGTGAATTTGGGATCATAGGGAGGGAGTGCCATCTGGAATCAAGGTTCAACAACGTTTTATCAATCTCAGGAGAAGAAAATGTAAATAACATTTAAGAAGCCAATCAAAACTGATTTTTATTTTACAAGGTTTATGTTTCATCGAATCAATGGCAGTTGACGAAATTAGAGACCTTTGCTTCCAAAATGGCAAAACCAAACACATAAAAGAAGAGATGAATCAAAATCAGAGTCATAAAGCAAGAGGCCGAAACATGAAGCTGGACATTAATCGAACCAATGTGATAGCTTTCTTTACCAAAGAACATGTTAAACCCAAAAACGTAATCAAAAGTTCCAAGCAAAGTTGTTCACTAATCCCACTGGAAAAGGCAAGAAAAATCAGTAACGAAACTAAAGCAAGCTAAACATATGACAAATCCCAACTTAGAAACAAAGAAAAACACTTAAAGGTAACACCTTTCGCAACAAGGGAAGCTTACAAGCAGAATCAGTGACCAACCCAAAGCAACCTAAACAAATCCCAACTTAGAGACAAAAAAAACACACTAAAAGGTAACACCTTTTCGCAACAAGGGAAGCTCACAACTCACAAGCAGAATCAATGACCAAGCCTAAGCAAGCTAAAGGAATCCAAACTAAAGAAACAAAATGCGGAGTGACGAGAGAACCTCACCGGAGAAAGGGAGAGGAAACAAAGGCGGTGAGACTGAGACTGATTTGAAAGGAAAGAGCTTTAAGTTTTGTATTTTGATTGTATTGCCAAACGCTCAAAGAAGGGTTTTGAGGTTACAGAGAGAGTACTATTTATACAGAGACAATGTTCTACACTCTTCTGTAATACCCTAATGCCAGATGGCGCAATCCGGTTTCACTCTCCAGATAAGGACGACAAAGGCAGCAACGTTGTTTTGAAATCTTGACTGCATTTGTTCGTACGACAGACCATTGTTGAGCTGTTTTGCTCTTTCCTCTCCTTCTGCTTTTGACTTGACCGTTGTTGTTGTTCATCTTCATTATTGGGCTTACATTCCTTTAGGCCCATTTCAGCCTTTGTTTCTGTCCAAACGATAAGACGACGCCGTTTTTCTTCATTTGTTTCATGTAAAATAAGAATGTTGTCGAGTGAAATTTTGAATTTTAATAAATTTTTCTTCTTTTTTTTTTTGAACAACTTCTCATTAGAATAACTTAAATTGCAATTACAAGAGTAGAAAGCTGAGAACCCTTTGCCAAGGAGTAGAAGCAGCTTGATGCAGAAATGAAATACAAAGCAATAAAAGGATAGGTTATACAGTTTTGATCAAAGATAAAAACTAGAAGCTTCTTCAAAAGGGCTCCTATGATCGTTTTGAAAACAATCTTAAGTTCTTGTGCTGTTGAAAGCAAGCGAACAAGACGAATAGCTCGTGTTGAGCGTTTAGAGTCGATCTCCATAAAGGAGAGAAGCGAATTCAGAGATACACCGGTGAGTTGGTAATACTCTAGAACCGCGAAGAAGAGCTTGGAGATGCGCCTGATTAGCAATATTCCAGAACCCAAATCGGTAAGGACCGATGAAAACCCGGCTGATGGTCCGGTAGATGAGACATTGAATTGCATGATAACGTGTCGACCGCTACACAAACGCAGAAAAACGGTGAAGCTTGAGCGGGAGATGAGCGGAGCTCGGAGATTGCAGTGTTGCAACTCAACTCCGGGAAGGACATCGGAGAAATGGACGAACTTGGCCCATGGAAGCACGGCAGTGAAGGGATGTTGTGGACAGCCGCCACTGAGACATGAATGAGGGGAAAACGCGGAGTTGGATCTCGGCGGTGTCTCTCCAGAGTGAAACAAAGATACCACAGCGGAAGAGGTTTTGTCGCCATCAAGGGCCGACAGAGGAGAAGAAACGGTTCTTTGTGTTGTGACTGGAAATCCCGAGATGGTCAAGCTACTTCGGTCAGTTGGAGGAGGATTGTCGCCGGAGAATTGAAATTTGAAGCAAACATGGCAGCCGGCTACCTCTAACTCCATGCCTGAGAAAGTTAGAACTAGGACAAACTCTATCGACTTGTGCTTAGGATATGGCAGAGGAAGAGCGCATAAACTAGTCGGAGGCGGAGGGTTACTAAGAGCTTGAAGGTGAACGAGAGAAGAAACAACCGGCCAGAGATCCGGTGGATCTGGCGGTTCTGGTGGAGGATTCGGCTTGCACCCAGGCGGCGGCTCCGGTATGAGGGAAGAGCGAGACGAGCTTGTCCTCAAAAGCTCACCGGATCTCTTCCACACAGACATCGGAGACATCGGAGACGTTGAGCAGCCGAAAACCAGAAGACGAATCATAGATCTGGTCGGAGTCTTCTCATTCGACGGAAAGTAACAAAACTTCATCAGACACCAAACAGAAGTCCGGGAAAAAGAAGATGGAGCTCCGATTCAGGGAGAGAATCGGCGGTGATCCATCCCGGAATCAGAGCTAAGCGGCGGCTGAAAAGTTTGTCTCGTAAACCGTGCCTGGGAGAGAAGGGATAAATGATATTGTTATTGAACAAAAACTAGCGGTTTAAAAAATGTTTTACAGTGGCATTTTCTGTGTTATAATACCCTTTTTTAAAAATTCTTAAATTTTTCAAATTGATTGATTAGAACTACAAATTACAAAATGGTTTTACACAATCTTCTACACTTTTTAAATTGATTACAATAAATCAAAAGGAAAGATCAATATTCTCAAGAGTAATTTTGAGACAAGGCTAAAAGAAGTAGATTCACTTAACAAATCGTAGATGCTTGTTGATGGGTTTAGCATAGTCACAACTCCACAGGATACAAAAGATTCAAGATTTTCACCAAATGCGCCTAGCCTCTGCATTGGGCAAACGCTATACTTGTCCTTCTAGTTCTTAAAAAAGATCACTCGACCCTTCAAGTCATTACTGTGAACCCACTTTCTCATCATTCTTTCTCCACTCAGCCTAACCATGTCTACATACGTTCATCATCATGAGACTTTCGTTAGAAGACTTGTGAGATCCTCTAAATGAGCGGGATCTCGGTAACTTCCGAAAAAGGTTCTACGGCAAAGACTTGGCCTGGTCCACTTGAATCAACATTCAACAGCATAGCTAGAACTTTCCTTCAATAGCAACCAAGTTGATCACAAGATATGTTTTAATTTGAAAGAAAGTCTCGTCACAAGATCTTTAGCCATGTATATGTATGACTAAGTGGCAGAGTATCTATTTTTCATCCAATTCTGATTTTTTTCTTATTTATGAGAAAGTGATTAATTGCTTGATTGAATGGTTAGGATCCTTCATATCGTTTCCAATTACTGTAGGATATATATAGCAAAAGTAATACAGATTGCTATTCATTTGGATATAAAAATAATGTGATTCAGATTACTATAACTTTTTATGAGAAAATGATTCAATACTTGATTGGTTGAGATTTTAATTATGAATTTGCATTGTTTTCAAATACTGTAGGATATAGAAATAAACTAATGGAGATTGCTATTCATTTATAGTAGGATATAGAAATAAATTGATAAAGATTGTTATTCAAACAACAATAACAAAACGATTGTATTCAAGTCAAACCAGAAACATATATATGCAACTCGTATTTATCAAACAACAAAACGTTAGTTTTATTTCCGAATTCTAAATCTAAAGAACAAAAAGTTGTAAGAGAATGGCGCAAAAGGTGTGTATTATAATGATGATGACGGTAATGTTAGGATGTCATCTGCAGGCATGCAATGGAGTGGAAAACATATTAAAGGAAGACCCTCACACACCATCATCTCTCAAAACGTACGTAACTTACAGTCACATAACTTTATCTTCTTTAACTAATAAATCAAAAAAATCACTACAAGATCCAGAGATAAAGCTTAAAAACTATCGTAATAATTGGCCAGCCAAAATAATGTTATATGGTAAATATATCATATATACAAAACACTAGTGAATATACATATATATATATATATATATATATATATATATATATATATATATATGAAGTAATAATTTTTGGTTGTGTGCAGGATGGAAATAATAAGGCCAGCAGGAGTTGCAGTAAATACAGACATGTATTGCTACAAGTATTGTATACACAATTGTAAGAGTCCAAAAGAATGTGATAATTGTTCCCTAAAGTGCGATGACCCATATTGCTACAAGAATTGTATAGCGCATTGTCGCAGTACAGAAGAATGTAGTAAATGTTCCACAACTTGCCCGTAATGATCTATTTCGATGTACTGTATTCATGATATTATAGAAAAATAAAAATAAAAATTACTGATAGTACGGATTACATACAATTGAACCGTAGTTGGAAGACAAGATATATTTTGCTATACTGATTGTGCTAAGCATTCAGACAGAGAAGGGAGTTAAGAAGAGACGTGACTACGTGAGATATATCAGTCAATGTGGTAGAGAACCAATAAATGTTTGCCACGATTATACTGTGAAGTAAGAAAATACCAAAAAGTCAAATGATCAATCAGGATTGACCTACAAGAGAGAAATCAAGTTATAATCCAGAATAAACTTCAATATGGAACTTTTAAGGTCGAGTTTGGATAGGGCTAGGAGCCTAGGATCATGGAGATGAGATTCTTAGAAATGACTACATCGGAAAGGTTGAGTATAAATCGATTAGGGCGGTGAGCTAAGCTTTCAACATACTTGTTCTCCAAAGAAGTTACTTACCCTGTATTTTGTTTCCCTTACGTTTGTAATTACAAATAGAAATAATAAAAAACAATGTTTGATTAACAAGGAAATACAAGCGTTTAAAGATTATATTTTATGACTTTGGAGTGTTATTTGGGAATATCAAAATCTACGCTGTACAAGAGCAAAACCATATGAGCAAGAGAAAATATCAAAAGCTTCAAACTTCAATCTTAGATCTTGATCATGTTTATGGAAGAGTGTAAATGGAACTCCATCGAATAAACAGTTCCTTAAAATCTCATACAAACGCACATATGCATTTCCATGTGTCTGCATGCATGAGGCATACGACAAACATCTCTATAAATATTTGCATGTATAGAGAGCAAAAGCAGAACAATACGCCTCTATATCTTTTCTCCTTTCTTCTATCGTTCTTTCCAATGGCGAACATAAAGGTCTTCTACCATTACCTCATAAGCTTTTATAATATAACCTTGCTCCCTTATATGGCGGTTTTAGCCTATAAAGCATCAACCCTAAACCAAGAAGATATCCAAAACCTCTGGTTCCATTTTAATCTTAACCTTGTAACCCTATCCATTCTCTTTGTGATTCTCGTTTTCGGATTTGCACTCTACTTCGTTGGCCGACCTAAACCCGTTTACCTCGTTGACTACTCATGCCATCTACCTCCTCCACATCAAAAGGCAACAGCCCATATGATCGTAAATAGTATCAGCAAGACTCTTGAGGCGGATCGTTCACTCGCTGATGACTCGTCATTGGACTTCTTTGTTAAGGTTCTAGAACGTTCCGGTCTTGGAGACGAGACATGCATTCCCCAGGCCCTTCTGAATGTTCCGCCTAGTCAGACCATGACAGTTGCACGTGAGGAGACAGAACAAGTTATCTTCGACGCCATCGACAATCTCTTAGCCAACACCAAAGTCAACCCACGTGATATCGGTATAGTCATCGTGAACTCGGGTGTGTTTAACCCGACTCCTTCGCTCTCATCAATGGTTGTAAACAAGTACAAACTTAGGAGCAATATCAAAAGCTTCAATCTTGGGGGTATGGGTTGCAGCGCAAGCATCATCGCCATTGATCTTGCTAAGGACTTGTTGCAAGTTCATAAGAACACTTATGCTCTTGTGGTGAGCACAGAAAATCTCAGCCGCAACTTGTACATTGGTGATAACAGATCCATGCTTGTCAGCAACTGCTTGTTCCGTGTTGGAGGAGCCGCAATCTTGCTCTCTAACAAGTCAGGTGACCGAAGGCGTTCCAAGTACAACCTGGTTCACACGGTTCGGACACACACCGGAGCAGATGACAAGTCTTTTAAATGTGTGGTGCAAGAAGATGATGAGAGGGGTAAAACTGGAGTCTCATTGTCAAAAGATATAACGTCTGTTGCTGCGAGAACCATAAAAAAAAACATCGCCACTTTGGGTCCGTTGGTTCTTCCCGTGAGCCAAAAGCTTCTCTTTCTCATGACTTACATGCGCAAGAAATTCTTGGACGACAAGATTAAGCATTATGTCCCGGATTTCAAGCGTGCCATTGATCATTTCTGTATCCACCCGGGTGGAAGAGCTCTAATAGATGAGTTGGAGAAAGACTTGGGCCTATCGCCGATAGACGTTGAGCCATCAAGATCAACGTTGCATAGGTTTGGTAATACTTCTTCGAGCTCTATTTGGTACGAGTTGGCATATACGGAGGCCAAAGGTAGGATGATGAAAGGGAACAAAGCTTGGCAGATTGCCTTAGGGTCAGGATTTAAGTGTAACAGTGCTGTTTGGGTGGCTCTATGCAATGTTGAGCCTTCTGTTAATAGTCCTTGGGAACATTGCATTTCTAAATACCCTGTTAAGCTTGATCTTTGATTCTCTCATAGTTAATATATATATTAATCTCCTATATGCATGGTCGGTTATAGTCTTTGTATCAAAGCGCCGCTTGTTTCTATTAAGTTTTTTATGGATTGTGTATGCTTGTTCTTGTTCGTTAATATTAAAGTATTTTATTGGTGTTATTTTGTGTTGTGGACAAAGTTTTATTTTTGTTGATTTTAATGTTAAGAATTAGTGAGAGAAGTCTCTTCCCGGAGAGATTTGGAGACTGTTTCTCTGACAAAGCTCGCCACTTGGCGCAACCCGATTGGGTTATGTTTTTTTTTAATTAAATTGTTTTTTCTCGAAAATCATTTTTTTTTTTATTTAAAAAAAACATTTAAAGAGACTTATACAATCTCTCCCCTGCATATGCTCTTAGTTGCACTATATCTGCGAACATTTGCAAATTGATTACGTTACTTTTCTGAGTCCATCCTTGATTACGTTTCCGGAAGAGTGTTCAATTCCAAGATTCCGTAACATGTTATACAGACACTATGAGACACACATATTAACAGATAAAATATTTACATGCATGAGGATGTCCGTCTCTATAAATTTGTGCATGTGGAAAGAGCAAAAAGCAGAGAGCAAAATAACAAGTGAGATAGAAAGAGAGTACCTATTTTACATTTATTCTTTCTTCTTTGTCCTCACCTTACTCTCCAAATGGCTAATGTAAAGCTGCTTTACCATTACCTCGTAGCCCACTTTTTCAAGCTCTGCTTGCTCCCTTTAATGGCACTGGTAGCCACTAAAGCATCAAACCTCAACCAAGAAGATTTCCTGATTCTTTGGTTCCATCTTGAACACAACCTCCTAACCCTTGCCATTCTCTCTGTGGTTCTCGCTTTCGTGTCAGCCGTCTACTTGTTTACCCGACCTAAACCGGTTTACCTCGTTGACTACTCATGCCATCTACCTCCTCCGCATCAAAAGGTTACAGCACCAATGATTATAGATTGTATCAACAAGAATCTTGAAGCGGATCCGTCTTTAAAATCAACCTATGATGAGTCGTCAGTGGACTTCTTTTTAAAGATTCTAGAACGTTCCGGTCTTGGGGACGAGACTTACATCCCAGAGGACCTTCTCACTGTCCCACCTCGTCAGACCATGGCCGCTTCACGTAAGGAGACAGAACAAGTCATCTTCGACGCCATCGACAATCTCATGGCCAACACCAAAGTCAACCCACGTGATATCGGTATAGTCATCGTGAACTCGAGCACTTTTAACCCGACTCCTTCACTCTCAGCGATGGTGGTGAACAAGTACAAGCTTAGAAGCAACATTAAAAGCTTCAATCTTGGCGGAATGGGTTGCAGCGCAGGTGTTATAGCCATCGATCTTGCTAAGGACATGTTACAACTTCATAGGAACACTTATGCTCTTGTGGTGAGCACAGAGAATATGAGCCGCAACATGTACATTGGTGCTAACAAATCTATGCTTCTCTCCAACTGCTTGTTTCGTGTCGGAGGAGCCGCCATATTGCTCTCTAACAAGTCAGGAGACCGAAGACGTTCCAAGTACAAGCTGGTTCACACAGTTCGGACACACACCGGAGCAGATGACAAGTCTTTTAAATGTGTGGTGCAAGAAGATGATGAGAAGGGCAAAACGGGAGTCTCGTTGTCAAAAGATATAACGTCCGTTGCTGCGAGAACCATTACAAAAAATATCGCCACTTTGGGTCCGTTGGTTCTTCCCGTGAGCGAAAAGCTTCTCTTTCTCATGACTTACATGCGCAAGAAATTCTTGGACGACAAGATTAAGCATTATGTCCCGGATTTCAAGCGTGCCATTGATCATTTCTGTATCCACCCGGGTGGAAGAGCTCTAATCGATGAGCTGGAGAAAATGTTGGAGCTATCGCCGATAGACGTGGAGCCGTCGAGATCAACTTTGCACAGGTTTGGTAACACTTCTTCGAGCTCTATTTGGTATGAGTTGGCTTATACGGAGGCCAAAGGTAGGATGAAGAAAGGAAACAAAGCTTGGCAGATTGCTTTAGGGTCTGGGTTTAAGTGTAACAGTGCAGTTTGGGTGGCTCTACGCAATGTTGAGCCTTCCGTTAATAGCCCTTGGGAACACTGCATTGCCAAATACCCTGTTAAGCTTGATCTTTGATTCTCTCAGAGTTAATACAGGCTGATCTTCAACATGCATGATCGGTCCAAAATTTATGTATCAACCTCCATTTGTTTATCTTAATTTTCTTTCTATAAATTATGTTTGTTCTTGTTCGTTACGTTAGTAATAAAAAATTCCATTGGTGTTAATTTGTGTTGTGCATAGTCAAATTAAAGAAAGACAAAAATAAAATAAAATAAAAATGTAACAGTTTGTCCCTTGCTAAAATTAAATCCTCTAGCAAGTTTATGGTTTACCCAAAAAAAAAAATCAAATAATTTGCATGAAGTTGCATGGAGGATTCACGCTGGCAGAAATAGACATATCATTAGAAAAATCATTAAACGAGTTTGAAAACATATACTCGTTCTAATAACTCAAATAATTAATTCTAGGTTAATCATCTATTTTAAAATTAATCCCAATGTTAAACATCTGTGAATCGTAAGCTCCTGTTGTAATTCAACGAACTAGGAAGCATTAAACGAGTTTGATTAGTTTACAAACGAAAACCTATACACGACTCGTTTTCTTGCAGAGCAATCTAAAACATATAAAGAATCAATAAAAGACCAAAAATAATCGAAAACATATCTTAACTCGATAAAAGACTCAAAACAAACGTTAGCAATCGTTTGCAAATTAAGTTTCAGAACTAGTTTATTTACCAATTATTTTAGTCTAAAATACACCTCACAAAAGTATCTCCAAACACTCAACCACATAGACTAATTTTTACTCATTATTAATAGGAGAACTTCCTCCACACTTTAGATAGGTTTGAGATAACGAATCAATTAACGTGAGCTAACGTACGTGCCTGAAGTTACAGCCTTATCATGTGACAAATTTCAACGGCATATGCTTATAATTTTCTTTGATAATTCGTGAAATTTACTTCTCTCTCATGTGACCCTCATATTTCTCTACGTTTTGCAATAAGAATTCTTCCCCATCTCCATAAATTCCCAATAAATCAATAAAAGCGGAAATCCATTTAAATAGATTCATTTTTTTATTGTTAATGATAGTGTGTAATCTACTCTAAATCATGTTTTTAAAAGAGCAAAGCTTGGTACTAATTTTCCAACAAAACAAAAAACCCTAGAAAAAACAGAACATAGCAACATTCTGTTCCATCTTGTTCTTCTATTCTCAAAACCTTTCCGATGAAAAACGCAAAGCTGTTTTACCACTTTGTCATAACCAACTTCTTAAAGCTCTTGTGTGTCCCATTAATGGCCCTTATGGCCGTCAAGGCCCCAAATATAAACCGCATCAGCCTCCATTTGCAGAACAACCTTGTGACCACATCTTTAATCTCTATGGTTCTCCTTTACGGGTTAGTCCTCTACTTCTTAACCAGACGTAAACCCGTTTACCTCGTCGACTTCTCTTGCTACCTTCCACCACCGAATCTCAAGATTAGCATCGACGGGCTTATGGATAAGTTTAGGAAGATACAACAAACAAATGCGTCTTGGAGTAGCGTCTGTGATGATTCGTCTTCAGTTGATTTCTTGCACAAGATTCTCAATCGTTCGGGTCTTGGCGAGGAAACTTACATCCCGGAGGCTTTACACACCCTTCCACAGAGGCAAAACTTGAAGGGGGCGCGAGAGGAAACAGAGCAAGTGATCTTCGGAGCCATTGACAATCTTTTCAAGAACGTTAAAGTCAACCCTCGAGAGATTGGTATATTAATAGTGAACTCAAGCACTTTCAATCCAACACCTTCTTTATCCGCCATGGTCGTCAACAAGTACAAGCTTAGAAGCAACATCAAAAGCTTCAATCTTGGCGGTATGGGTTGTAGCGCCGGTGTCATCGCTATTGATCTTGCTAAGGATTTGTTACAACAACGTCGTAGTAACACTCTTGCTCTTGTGGTGAGCACTGAGAACATTACTCAGAACTTTTACACTGGTAATAACAAATCTATGTTGGTCTCAAACTGCTTGTTTCGGGTTGGTGGAGCTGCGGTTTTGCTCTCTAACAAATCTAGAGACAAGAGACGATCGAAGTACGAGCTTTTTCACACGGTGAGGACGCATACCGGAGCTGATGACATGTCATTTGGATGTGTAAAACAAGTAGATGATTTGAGTGGCAAGACCGGAGTCTTTTTGTCCAAGGAGCTAACCGTTGCAGCCGGGAAAGCGGTTAAGCGAAACATCGAAACTTTGGGTCCCATTGTTCTTCCCGTAAGCGAGAAGCTTCTGTTTCTTGCAACTTACGTCGCTAAGAAGGTTTTTAACCCAAAGATAAAGAATTACACACCAGATTTCAAGCTTGCCTTTGAGCATTTTTGTATCCATGCTGGTGGTAAAGGGCTGATCGATGAGCTTGAAAAGAGTTTGCAGCTTTCGGAGAAAGACGTAGAGCCATCAAGAATGACACTGCATAGATTTGGAAATACTTCTTCGAGCTCTATATGGTACGAGTTGGCTTATGTAGAGGCTAAAGGAAGGATGAAGAAAGGAGACAGAGTTTGGCAGCTTGCTTTAGGGTCTGGTTTTAAGTGTAATAGTGCGGTTTGGGTTGCCCTAAACCATGTTAAGCCTTCGGTTAACAATCCTTGGGAAGATTGTGTGGATAGGTATCCGGTTATGACGGATAAATGATTGATCAACGTTTTATCTTTTTTTTTTTTCTTTCATATGTATGGTTAATCCAACATTGTTTTATGTCCTTACTCCTTAATATGTTGCTTTGTTATTTACTTATTTACATTTTATTTTGAGTTTGTCATTTGAAGGGTTTTCTAATAAAAGTGAATAATAATATATGTGGACTATTAACTGTTTTATGGTACGTCCAAAGAACTCTTCTTTTTTAACTTGCTCTGTTTTCTTTTCCTCTCGCAGTTCAAGGACCCGGAGGTTAAATGTTGATTCGTAATAGTGCTAAAATGAATTATTCCGACACAACAATGAAACATTGTTTTTGTGTATAGGGCTAAAATATAGTTTAAACTGCATCGTTCGCTTTTACTACTCAACCTATATATTTTGGAGAGTGAGCAGAAATATCGTCGGCTTCCATGAGCATTGGGTTTACCATCATTTTCTATTGCTCCATCTATCTTTTAATGATTTCTTGATTTCATGCCCATTATTGTTGATGAACACTCTGTCCTTTCCCATTGGCCATATGCAATACAGTTGTATGTATGTATCATTATATTATTATACGTATAATCATGAACAACCACCCCAACATGTGCACCTTGATTTGGAGCTAAGTTCCTTTTTGAGTGGAGAAAACAACTACAATTTCTTAAACGAAAAAGTAAATGTTGGGTAATATACGTATATACTCAATTTTCTTTCACAAATTACTTTCTTAGTTCAAATAAACAAAGATAGGGTGCGTACGTATACATGCACTCATCGAGCTACACAACATGCGTAATAACAAAGTATATGCGTTTACTTGGATACACACACAAGGCCATAAAATATGCATGCATATGCATGTGTGCGTATATATGTGTTTTATGGAGAAATGGAACCCACAATTTTAGGTGAGTGATCTCACTATATATGTAGCAAGTGTACGTATGTATGTAATGATCTGACGATGGACAATAGCTTTCATTCTCTGTGGGCTTGGTCCAAGTTCAAAATAGCAAAAGGCATCCTAGCATAATTTTATATAGAAGGCATGATGTCCGAACTTGGAACAGTCACTCACGTCCAAAATTTATATACGCAGAAGTAAAATTTCAGCTGAAAACTTAAAATTTTCACAAGAATTTTGAGCATAAACAAATATTTCGCTGAACTTTGTTGTCAAAATGTAGTAGAACATACGTTAACTACCTCCTCCATCTTTCTTAAAACATTAACTATTTAGATCGAGATTATAATTTCCGTATTTTATTTTACAAAAGTCCAAAATTGTGTACTAAACTTTACTTGAAAGTTATAAACGCAAGCTTGAGTTATGAGTTATGACCATTTCCTCAATTTCCGTGAAGTTATCCTAAACAAACTCCCTTGAGTAGTTATGTCATGGGGAATTGTTGACGTCACGCTTCCAGAGGAGGTTCGAGTAAGCCACGTCACCTGTGCAGCGTCTAAACAACGAATCAGATTCAGCCACGTGTAATATCCATGCCAACTGAAATTGTAGTGGGCCCACAAATAATAATTTAAGTCCGTGAATAAAAAGATACGATATCATTGGTTTCAAGTTATTAATTTATTGACTTCCAAAATTGTAATCTTATGTTACCGTTTTGAATGAGAATCTCAGTGATCGCTAGTCATAAAAACTAAATAGAAATGGAAGAATAATGATTATTTCTATACACACTTCTCTCTTTCCAAAGTATCGAGACGAGCAAGGATATGGCGCAAGCGATCCTTCGATAAGGCAGCAATGGTTGAGATATATAGTGTTTGTCTATGCTATACACATTTAAACCTTTTAAAGTTCATAAATCATGCATAATTTTTAAGATTAAGTTAACAAACAGAAAACAAGTTGTGATAAAATCTTACTCTTAAAAAAATCGACATGAAATCCAATTTTTACCTTGAGAAATCCATCTTACTTTAAAAGAAAAAGAAAGAAAGAGTCAAGTGGTTTAGCAAGTGTGAAGGACATGCTCACGTGTTGGTCATGTCACACCGGGTCCTACATATATTACGGCCTCCTCTTCCCTTCTTAGCTAAGTACCATTCGTTTCTCTTTCTCTTTCTCTGCTCTGCTCCATCTCTTTACTTATACGAAGCCCTGACTCTTCTCCACTCAACTTTACACTGTTTCTCACTCTCTTTAGACAAACAAAAAAAGAAACGAAAAAGAATCACGATGAAGAGAGCTATAGCATCTGACAGTATCCTCTATCGTACTGATAAATCGGTGTTAGAGCGCCAAAGGGAATGTCTTAAGTACCACAACCAGCTTGACCAAGCCGGTGACAACTCTAATTTCGCTGCCTGCTTCTCCAACTCGATTGATGGGTCGATAGGTCCTGATCCAGGTTGGGAAAATGGGTGGTCTTGTTTCGGTTTGGGGTCTCTAGAGATGAACTACGGGACAGTGGCTGAGGATAAAGAAATACCTTCGAGTTCTTCGGAGACGTGGAGATCAGGAAACTTCAAGAAGAGGAAGCTTGAGAGTGTTAAGGTATTACAAATCATTAAAAAGTAAAATATATTTTTTAAGATTGGCTAGTGCAATTAATATGATTAGAAGGTGGCTAAAGACCTAAAGTGAGTCTCATCAACTTCTTAATTATTAAAAGGTAATATAAAAGGTATGTTTGTTTCTTGGTATTTAGGGGGTAGGTGCGTTGATGGAAGAAGATGGTAAACAAAATATGAATAAAAAGATGACTGGAGTGTTTAAAGAAGAGGAAGAGGATGATGAAGAGAGGTCGAAGATAACAGAGGAAAACATAGGAAGTACTACCAAAAGCATCACAAAGAAAAAGAAAGTCATAAAGGAACAACAAAATTCATCAAACGGTTCCTCCAAGAGTGATTATATTCATGTTAGAGCACGACGCGGCCAAGCCACTGACAGTCACAGCTTAGCAGAAAGAGTGAGATATTATAAGCGTTTTTTTTCTTTTCAATAATGTGTATGATTTCATGATATTTGAGACTTTTTGTAACTATTTAGTGAGAGTTAATTAATATATTGTGTAGGTGAGAAGAGAGAAGATCAGTGAAAGGATGAAGTTTCTTCAAGATTTGGTTCCTGGTTGCAACAAGATCACAGGCAAAGCTGGAATGCTTGATGAGATCATTAACTATGTCCAATCTCTTCAAAGTCAAATTGAGGTCTTAAAACACAAAACCAAAAATATTTTACTATACTCTTTTGATAGAAATGTTTAATGATTTTGAATTGGAAATCAGTTCTTGTCCATGAAACTAGCCGCTGTGGATCCGAGGCCGGACTTCGAGGCTGTAGACGACATTTTTGGCAAAGAGGTTAGCAAATCTTCATATTATGGCAATTTTTTGTAGTTTTTTTAAGATTTAACTATATAAGGAACTCTTATAGTCAAGTGTTTAATTACTTGATTTACAACATCCCTTACGTATTCAGATTATCACGGCTCAAACCACCGACTACAAGAATGTTGTGATGCCATCTCAAGAAATGGTTAACTCCGGTTATCTTCAGTTCAATCCAATACAACAAGTGGTTCAATCTTCAGAAGACGAGACAACTATCAACATGTTCGATTCTGATCCGGTAAACATGAAATAAAACTAGAATTATAATGCACTAAATACCATTAAATAAGCTATAATCTTCTATTCTTGTTCTATTTCATAAGTAAGAACTCTTATGTGTTTTATTATGGTGCAGAGTGGTGAAGCTCGTCCAATTTGGGATTCTGAAATGCAGAATCTTTATAGCAGTTTAGGGTTTGATCAAGGGTTGTCACCGTTACCAACGTATACCAATTGTCAACCACTTTCAGGTATGTATAATACATATAAGTGATTAAAGTTTGTTTTTAAAGTTCTCATCAACATTGAAACAATGATTAATTTATGTTTTTTTTTTTTTATTTGGCAGGCTCGATGAATACAAATAACCTAAAAATGGAGATGTAACATCTCAAAGTAAGAGAGAATCATGTTATCTGGATTCAGAGCCGTATTGTGGTCACTAATTACATTTTAATCAGTTATATCTTTCCCGACATTGTTGTACAAATGTAATTAGAGATCATGATATATTAATTAAACCCCATTTAAAAAAATGATATTTTTGGTTGAACAATATAATAACCAGACCTACTTGCCTTTGATGCTTGATTGAAGGGATTGTTCAACGGTAAAGTCATTTTTACGAAATTGAAAATATAAATGTATCTCGCTTGAAAATTAGGGTTTAAAGTTAAAAAAAATTTATATGGTCTTTGCCAAGTTCCTAAATGCTGGATCGGGAAAAATTTACAAAATGTTGGTTTTTCCAAGTGATCATGTCTTCCTAAAACGTTGGTTACTATTCCCTCCTTAGATTTGTAGAGAGTCAAATTCTTTACGTATTGACGCATTAGTGGATGACAAGTGTTCCTATATTTAAGGCATGCGTATACAAGTGTTCTTATACGTAAGGCATGGCTAAACAAGTGTTTTCATATGATGAAGGATGTTAGAAATCTCTCTTGACAGTGCACTCTCAAGAGACTACAAGAAAGCATATACTTATCTTAAGACTCGAATAGGGTCCATATAATCGAAATAGCAAAAGAGATAACTTATGTACATGTGAAGATGTGACGCCAATTTAGAGATGAAGACCTCTTTTTGTCTCTTTGATGATTTTCTTTTTGAAAAAAACAAGGGGATTTAAGAGATACGTGGGAACAACTTAGTGTATGTCGGTTTCCCAAGGAGAATAATCTTTAGAAGGGAAAGACAAAGAAAGTTGAAGCAAATAAACAACGTGCAAACAAATTATAAAAGAATCTTTTCTTTTTTTCGGCCAAACACGAAAAAGGTGACGGTCAATACTGAGTCGTGTATAATGGAAATAGACGCTGATACTAGCAAAAACACAAACAAAAACAAAAATTCAATGACGGGTCACATAAAGAAAGATCACGAAGAGACATGCAATTTTTTTTTTTTTTTACAAATCTAACGGTCTAAATGCTGAGCATTAGAAAACTTGGTGGAATAAGATAAAGAAAAACGAAAATGAAAGAAATTGGAATGATTGAATACAGTTGATAAACAACTTCATAATTTGCTACCAATTGAGTTTTTTTTTTTCAGCGAAATGGTTGAACTTTTTTCCATCGTGTTTACTAAAGATGATTATGATACAAATTGCCAAGATATATTATAAACTCTTGCTGAGATAATGCCAGCGTATGATATAGCATCCATAGATTTTCATTAGACGGATCATATAAGGTTTGTGTGACACATGAGAAGAAAAACTAAGTAACTGACAATAGCTTTCGATAATGCTTGCCTCTACATGAAAAATATATCTGAGGTGATATCTCTTCTAAAATATGTTCACTCTAAGAAGCAACAAAACAGTTTTCAAGAGTGTATTGACGAATCATCAGCCAAAATGTTCAGTCTGCGCGAGAGTTGTTGCTGCTCGAACCTTTCTTCCCTCCATACTTCTGTTTTCGAGAGCAAGCAATAACCAAAATCAACATGTGTTTCTCACCAAAAACGAGATAAGAACAGGATGAGAGCAACTTACTTGTTTTCCTAGACTGAAGGGGATGTATTTGTACTTCATCATGTGTGCGATTTGGCGTCTCATCGTCAGAAAAAACAGAACGATCCAGTAGAAGAGCAGTATAGGCCAGAAGACAGGTATGTCGAAGAAAGAAAAGAATGTCATCACAAACGCAATGAAGAAGGCCTTAGTCATAGAGTACCTTACAACAAATAAAAAGAAAAATCCAGTGAGATAGCATCACAAGTAACCTGAACAACATATATCTGATATTTTAAGAGGCTTAAGGTAATGTCACTTAGAGACTCGATTCCATTCACTAAAACATTCATTTTATAAAGCAATGTGTAAAGCAGGACAGACCATAAGGACACAGTAGTAGCATATATTCCGTGTATAACAATCTCTACCAGTCATTAGAGCTAAGCAGATACTAGCATATAAACAGAGCTCTGTGATGTAGAATTACCAGAACTTGAACTCTGGAAGTCGGCGGATGAATGGCCTGAACTCATCTGAGCCTTTCGTGGGCAGCGTTGGACCATCAGAGGAAGCATCGAGCTCGGGATCGACCAGTGGAGATAGAAACCCAATCAGAAGGTTCAGAACGTAAATCCCCAGGGCATAAGAAATGATATAGAACCCTTGAACATAGTAAACCCTCAAAAAGTATATCACTGCCATCACAAGAGTCCCGATCCACCTGTTAACTGCGTGAGGCGTAGTCTTGTCTAAGTAGTACTGATACAGCCTCCACGCCTCATTCGCTCGTTGCTGCACAGGCGATGATGCCATTGAATCTCCTCCAACTCCTTCCATTTACAGTGATATCAAGAATCTGCAAAACTCAACAAGATAGTCCCAATCAACTGAATGATTCAATAACATCCATACAATTACAATCATCTAATGGCAAGTCAAATAACGTTAGATCATTGTTTAGCAGTTTCACCTGGAATGAGATCATCCCTAACATTACACTTAGAAACTTTCACGAAGCGTTCTTATACAGACTTTTCCATCAAATTGAGCACGATTCAAAAGCTTGGACTCGAATAAGACCAAATCAGACTTGAATCGACTCACCGACACTAAATTTTCCAGTGAGATTGAAGAATCGATACTTGGAAACGGAAGATAAACTCAACATTCAGGAAGATCAGATCTCGAAATCAGGACTTTCGCGAAACCTATCTACGATTCTAGAATAGTCAAGAACAGCATAAACGGAACGAAGCGAAGGAATCTGAAATCCGAAACCAGCGGAAATGCTAAATAAACCCAGCGCATATGAAAGATTATGGATCGAATTGCGAGGAAGCGTGAAGACGACTTCAAGCAACAAAAACTGAATGTTGGGAAACGAGGAAACGGAGAGTGAGGGGAAAATGGATAGAGAAGAAGAGAAACTGACCTGTGGAGAGTTAAGGTTTCTTCGAGCGAAGGAGAATGCGATGATTCCTGGAAATGGAGTAAGAAGGGAAGCGAGCACAGATCTAACTGAAGAAGAAGAAGCGACGAAAGAAGAAATTAGGAAACGACTTAACGGAGTGATAAATCTGGAATTGATTTCAATGGCGTCACTATATTTTCATGAGTTTTCTACTTTCACCCCAGGCATTTAATAAGTTCAAAGTAAGGCCTTTCCTTTGGCCTGGTTATTCTTAGCTAGGCAATTCGGTTTACGGTACATGTTCTTCGGTTTAGCTACATTAGCTATTTTAACTAAACATTATATCTGTAAGTTGTTATATAAAATGATATCTTTGTCAAACTATAATATGACAACGAAATAGAGATTAAATTAGGTAAATATAAAATACTTAATGGTGCCAAAATGGAATGAAAACGTTAATATAATGGTTTTATATTTAATGGTGCCAACTTCACATTTGCACCAAAAAATATTTAATGGTGCCAAAACGTTAATAGAAAGGATAAACAGTGAGTCTACATAACACCTAATGCAAAGAACACTTGATTTAGTTTCGTTGACAAAGAATAACCCAATTGTGAGATGAAGAAAAGATATATAATACAAATTATTTTCAAACATAACCAAAGGTTATGCAACCTGAAGATCAATGATGATTAAAGCAAACAGAAAAGCTAATTCGACCTGGACTAAAATGATAAGTTTCATCATCTATGTGGCTGCAGAAGATTTGTCTTTTATTCATCACAGACCAGAGTACGTAATAGGTAGATTCATCAAATTCGTGATGTAGTTGTCAAACAAACAACAACACACTCTCAAAGATAAGCCACGAGAGAACTAGAAACAGTAATCCTTCCACCAACCAAGAAATATCGTGATAGCTTCCTAAAGCTACAACTAATGGGCCACACGAATCGACCCATACATAAACCAACCCATACATTTTTGTAAATTTTGCAACATAAAACTCGTATTTTGACCTAAAAGAATCGATCGAGAGTCGAAACGAGTACCATCCTCCTCTCGTTAGGTTTTAGAAAAGAAAGTGTTGAATGATGATGAAGAAGGCCGGTGATTCAATCTATCTCTTGGAATAACGAATAACGCAGATCTGATGTTTGATTTCTAGTTCGAGGAACTTAATTTCCCGATTTTGCGTTAGGTTTCATCAAGTCTTGAATTATCTGATACTAAAGGATAATTTACATTGTTAAAAAGTCACGTAATTGGCTAGATTTCCTTTTTTTTGGTTTTCAATCTAAAGTCGGTTTTGGGTTTTGGGTTTTTCTTATATAAGGATTGTATTTCATTGAGAATCAATATTATTCAGAAAACCTCTTCTTCTCTCTTTATCTATAGCTTCTTCGCTTGAGAGAAGCTTTTCTTCAACTGCTCTATGGCGACGCAGGAGTGTGCTGGTGCTGTAACAGCGGTGTTTTGGAACATCGATACGTGTCCCGTTCCCAAAGACTTTGATGCTCGTCGGGTGTTTCCGTGTATGAAACGTTATCTGGAGAAATTAGGTTACACGGGGCCTCTCACCATGAATGCATTTGGCACACTAAAAGACACCCGTGCTGATCACCTGGAAGCGGTCTCTTCCACTGGATTCCGTCTTTACATCGACCCCTACGGTCCGAGGAGCTTTTCGGGGCATCTGTTTCATTGGGCCAATGTAAGAAATCCACCTCCAGCAAATTTAATGGCCATTACTCATTCTACAGACGAAGATACTGCTATTAACTTGAGCATGCTACAATGCGAGGGATACAACATTATTAGGCCGTATCCACTTGGTCCCGCCTCCCCCACTCATGCATGGGAAAGCTTTCTTCTCGCAGAGTCGGCGGCACTTGAGAAGGAGAAGGATTACAGCATCGAAACGGTTGAATCTTCCTGGTTTTGCAAAGTATGCTATGACCTTCCCGGCCAAGGCTTTGACCGTTTCTCCAGGCATATTTTAAGTCGAAAACATGAAGATAATAAGTTGGATTGGACCACTACACAGGAGGATAAGAAAGCTGCTGAGAAAGCTGCTGAGAAAGCTGCTGAGAAAGCCGATGAGAAAGCCGATGACTTCCTCCCTTATGCTTGTTGCCGTTGTGATACTAGGAGCGTTCGAGTAAAGACAAGTGATTATCATTTGAAAAGGGCCATGCTTGCCTCTATGGCGACGCAGGAGTGTGCTGGTGCTGTAACTACAGTGTTTTGGAACATCGATACGTGTCGCGTTCCCCGAGGCTTTGATGCTCGTCAGGTGTTTCCGTGTATGAAACGGTATGTGGAGAAATTAGGTTACACGGGGCCTCTCACCATGTATGCATTTGGCGCACTAACAGACGTCTCTAATAGAGTCCTGGAAGCGGTCTCTTCCACTGGATTCCGTCTTTACATCGACCCCTACGGTCCGAGGAGCTTTTCGGGGCATCTGTTTCATTGGGCCAATGTAAGAAATCCACCTCCAGCAAATTTAATGGCCATTACTCATTCTACAGACCAAGACACTGCTATTAACTTGAGCATGCTACAATGCGAGGGATACAACATTATTAGGCCGTATCCACTTGGTCCCGCCTCCCCCACTCATGCATGGGAGAGCTTTCTTCGAGAAATCTTCCTTCTCGAAAAGCCCATCGATAACGATTGGCCCATTGTAACGGTTGATGAATCTTTCTGGGTTTGCAAAGTATGCTATGACCATCCCGGCAAAGGCTTTGACAGTTTCACCAGGCATATTTCTAGTCGAAAACATGCAGATAAAAGGTTGGATTGGACCACTACAGAGGAGGATAAGAAAGCTGATGAGAAAGCCGATGAGAAAGCCGATGAGAAAGCCGCGGATGAGAAAGCGGATGACTTCATCCCTTATGTTTGTAGCCGTTGTGATACTATGAGCGTTCAACTAAAGGCAAGTGATTCTCATTTGAAAAAGCGGTGAATGGTTTGTTCTACTTGTTAGCGGCTAATGTTGGGTTAGCTTAATACCTATGCATGCTTATTTTCAAGTCTTGTTTTATTTTGGTTTTCATGCAGCGCTCGGATTCTCATTGCGAAGATGACAAGTTTGTCTCACCAAGTGGGGAGCCTCGTGAGAAAAAGCGCCAACACAAGTATCCACCACCACATGTACACCCTCTTTGGGAAGAGGCCATGTTGCCTCGTGAGAAAAAGCGCCAACACAAGTATCCACCACAGGCAAGGCTTACCAAGAACCGGCACCTGTCTGTAAAACCAAGTTATTCTCATTCGAAAAAGGCCATTATTGGTTCACCAAGTGAGGAGCCTTCTGAGGAATATTTCGCATGGTGGTGAATGGTTTGTTCTACTTGTTAGCGGCTAATGTTGGGTTAGCTTAATACCTATGCATGCTTATTTTCAAGTCTTGTTTTATTTTGGTTTTCATGAACTGTATTTCTTAATTATGTGGTTTCAAATTATTACCAGTAATGTGGCAGCGATGTTTGCATCTACAGTAAAAAAACAAAAATGATGAAGTAAAACAGTTTTAAGTTTGAATGTTTGATAGTGCAGATGTCGGCTTATAGCTCTTTCTTCAATAGTAAAAGTAAAACAAAGAAACTAATAAATGCCAACACATTTCCGATGTAAACTCTCGCTATCAAACATTCAACTTATTATCTGCATATTTCTAGTCGAAACCCTATAAGTTGGATTGGATCTCTTCAGTGGAGGATGAGAAAGCGGATGACTTCATCCCTTATGTGTTGCCGTTGTGCTACTAGGAGCGTAAAAACAAAAATGATGAAGTAAAACAGTTTTTAGTGTGAATGTTTGATGGTGATGTCGGCTTATAGCTCGTTCTTCAATACTAAAAGTAAAACAAAGAAATGGAATTGATTTCAAATTTTCAATGGCGTCACTATATTTTCATGAGTTTTCTACTTTCATACCCCAGATATTTAATAAGTTCAAAGTAAGGCTTTTCCTTTGGCCCGGTTAAATTGCAGAAATAGCAGCTATTTAACCATTTTAAATAAAGACATTATCTTCTTTTACAATAAGATTGTGTATATACGCAAGTTGTAATATAAAATGATGTCTTTGTCAAACTATAATATAAAAACGTTTTATAAAGAAAGATATTTAACTTTATGGGAAAGAAGATATTTACAAGCTGACATACATTACAAAATAATATCTAGATATATGTACAGTAAATTATTCTTGATATCATTGTACCCATTTGCATTAGACATGGCAGGAAAAGGAACACGTCATCTTTCGAATTAAAATAATTCTTGAATTTATTAAAGAATTCGACAATAATTGTAATTCGTCGATTGATCTACGAAATACGAGGTTTCTTTTTAACACATTCTTGCAGAATGGATTTGGAGATTTAAAAGAGTTTCTCCTCCTCTTTTAGACCAAAAAGGCCACACAGGCACACACCTTCTCTCTCGTTTTCTTCTGAATGTTTTTCTTTTATTCATCGAGAAGAAGACAGTACCGATAAGTTTTTATTTTCGTTTCTTTCTTGGAAGAATAAAATTGTTTTAAAAATAATTATCGAAATTCATCTTTTTTCGTTCTTTGGACAGTGTACCTCCACGTATTCGTCTCTGGTAATAATAATCTTCTCCATCTCAAATCTCTCCAATTTTCGTTAATTTATTTTTTGTGGTGATGAATTATGAATCTGATGCTAAGCTAGCTGTTCATCGATTGAATCGATTTGTATTCCTGTGCACATCAAATGTATTTACGACTTACCAGTGATTTATTTGGGGTCTGTGTGTTGCTGTAAGTGAAATCTATCGAAATTGCTAGTCTTTTTTGGAAAATTGGATTTGGTTTTGGTTTATCTCTGCTGAATTTCTTGTTTATTTCAATTTTGAGAAAGTCGGTGAAGAAACTGATGAGAATTCACTGTAATTGTCCTCTTGTTTGATGAAATTTGGATCAAAATGTAAATATTTGGGTGAAATCTGAAATCTTGATGAGAAAATGATATTACTTTTACAGGTGATTCTTGATTTGATTCCAGAGAAGATCTGTTGGTGCAATGTCTGAAGAAGTTATGGTTTTGGGTGAAGTAAACAAAGGAATCAACAAGACTTCATCAGTGCAAGATTATGAGTCTTCTTGGTTAGGTCGTTGGACTCAGTTAAGTAACGAAGTGAAGTTTCATGATCAGAGCAATGGTGGTGACTCCAAGAACTTGATTAGCTCTGAAGATTATGTAAAACAGAGAAACAAATCTGGCGAAGAAGGCGTCGAGGTCACGCCATTTCCTATGTTCAAGGTCTCTCAGAAGAGAGACAGTGCCACAAAGCTTCAAGCTTACCCTGTTATGGAGACTAAAGACGACGTGGGTTCGAGCTCGAAAGCTATAGCTAATCGAATGCCGTGGATGTATGCGCAAGGAGAGAAAGAGAAACATTTCCCAGCTCAAGAAAAGACTACACAGAACCTGCTTGAGTTGATAAGACCGGTGAGGATTTATGCAACGGTTGATTCGGTTAGAGAGATCAACTTGCCGGAAGAAGATGGTCTGAAGGGCTCAACAGTTTCCATGAAGCTGAAAGGGAAGATCTTTGGTGGATATCTTGATCTGTTTCCTAATGTTGATCACCAACGTAAAGGAGGAGTAAAGCTGCAATCTCTAGACAGCTCAAAGAACGAATCATCTGCTGAGACTGATATCTTGGAAATGGATAGACTTCAGACTATACATCTTTCAGGTACATTGAAAACCTTAAGCTTCCTTTCATTAGCTTCTTTGCTCTGTTCTATTCTCATAGTTTTCTGCTTCTCTTTCTTCTTAGCAGCCACAGGCTCCATTTCTTCATCATCAACTAAGGTATTGCAGGGGAAAGGAAGAACAGGAGATGCATCTGTTCGCAGGGCTGAGATACCGGACATGAATGAAGAGCCGCCTCTGGTTCTAGATAGAGAGAATTCAGTTGATGTGCATCAGGGAGAAACAAGCAACTCAGCTACTCAGAGTATGAACGTGGACAACTTTCTCTCAAGAGACTGCAAACGTGTGCGGTTGGAACAAGAACCGGAGCCAAACAGTAGTAGGTGGGTCAAGCGTCTGAAGACAAACGCATCGGACTGCAGTGGACACGATGAAACCAAGAGCCTGATGAAGACTGAAGAAGCATCATTGGGACAGAAGGGGAGCAACAACTTGTTCCTTGAGATTTTGAAGTCCGGAATCAACAATCTCCAACCAAGAAACCAAGAGACCACAACGTCACAAATCAAGAATCTGAAACAGGGAGGAGGAGAAGACATTACACTCCTGCATCCATGGATCCAGAGATGGTGCAAGAAGAAAGCAACATCGACAGATCAAGGAGAAGGGCAAGAAGTTAGGTTTGAGCCAGAGAACCAAAAGGAGACTGAGAGGAAGCAGTATCCGAGTATTGCAGCCATGGCGCTGATGGGGAAGGCTCTGAGCGGTTTAAACCCCTACGGTCTTAGAAAGACAGAGTCTCTCATGGTCTGGAATGCTCGTGATCTAAGGTAGGAAAAGCAGAATCATCATCCTGATCCTTCCTTGCTTATCATTACAGCTTAGAGACAAGAACATCAGACAGAAGTTGATAGCAGGGTTGTTGTAAGATTTTGACAGGTTCTACTGAAAGTGTCGGTCTGACTATTCTTATAATCGTTTCAGTAATGTATATGTACTTTTGTTTGAATAACTTGTTTGCATCATAAATCTCGTTTGGTAATCGTTACAGTGAGTCAAAACTTGAGAGATACATGGGGACAAAAGAGTTAAAACAATGAAAGAAAACTTAGTTGTGGGTAGGTCTAGTGTAAATCTGCTGGCTAGAGTTGAAACCATCCTGATAGTTCCTTTAGCCATCAAATCTCTGATTGCCTTCCTAGCAAGCGATTAATTGATGTACATGACCACACACATGTCATCAAGTGAGAAAAAGTAAATTATGACAAACCCAATACAGCATCGTTATGCAAACTTGCGTATTAAATCAGAACATTCGGTCATATATAAGCCATAGTATATACCATAGTTTACCAATAAACTACTTGAGCACGTTAACAACTCTCTTTAGTACAATAGGAAATGTATAGCATCGTACTAAAGATTGGTGGTATCTAACACTTTGTGCAGATCAAATCATTAATTATATCATCATATACTTTTAAGATTTATCAAACCGATGCTAAAAAACTAGCCAAATCCATTGAGTTAAAACTAAACATAGTCAGAATGTAACAAGAGGATAAAGAGGACTAACTGAGTAAAAAAATAAAGATAACATGCTCTCGTTTACGAAAACTTCTTAGAGGCACTTGTTGATCTTGTGGGCCAAATTGTGTCTCTTATTTTTCTTGTTGAAAAGTAATTTAAAAAATAGTTACTGATTTATTTCTATAATAAAATTAGTGGATTATTTGCGTTTTGCACAAAATTTGTATTATTCGCGTTTGGCATATAAGCCAAATCAAAGAGAACTAAACACTCATTTAATCCTAGCCAGTCCAGGATCTCCCCGCGTTTTTGCGAGCTTTACCATATAACCTAAACTGGTTAGAGTTAAACCGTCTTGACAGTACCAATGAATGTTGCTAGTTTGTATTCGATCAGAATACACATTCGCCACCACACCACAATTTTTTTTCAAAAGAGGGATGAGCTGCATGAGAGGCAGATGCATTCACGGAAGCAATGAACGGTGGAGCAAGGACAGAAATGGAGAAACTCAAGGAAGAAATCGTCAATTCCCAGGTACTATCTCTATGTGAGTGTGCTGCATAATTCTTCATTTTGCTTAGATAGAGATCCCGTAGACATTATAGTCATCTGAGGAACCTCTAGTTGATCCTCTCTCCTGCCTCTAAAAGCTCCTCAGATCCAACTCCCTTCCCGTTCTTTTCTCTTCTGCCGCTTTGATCACTTTCTTTCTTCAAAACCTTAGTGAACTCTGAATCTGAAACTGAAACACTTTTGATATCTTTCAACTCTTCGATTGCACAAGCTTTGTATGCTGTGAATCTGTTTTCAGGGATTTCATAAAATTGCATTTTGTGCAGGAGCGTCGTGTTAAAGCAGAGTTCACGAATCTGGAAGCTCGGATTAAACAGTTGCAAGATGATATTGCTGCAAAGAAAGTGGAGGACAGGTATGTACTCCGATTCTTACATCTGTTTTGTCCAAGCAAAAGCAAAGCTAACAAAAAGTCCTTTGAAATTGATGATATACACAAGCTTGAGCAGGTATGGTGTGACTCTTTTCTTTCTCTTTTACATACTTTTTTTTTAACTGAAAATAATGATTTGTGTTGCTTTTTTTCAGAGTATTGTCGAAGTGCCTAGTGAGAGTATGTTTTTTTCCTTAACTCATTCATTCATTTTACAGTTGTGAATAAGAAAACAGAAGATGTAATGTATATGTTTTGGCTTTTTTTACGAGTTTCATCAATTGAGAGAGGAGTTCGAAGGAACCAAGTTTACGGGAGTGAAATACGCTATATTGACTCTCGCAGCAGCTCCCACTTGGCGCGTTCTTTGTGATGTGGTAGAGACACTTGTCTTCTGCTTTTAGAGGTGAGCTTCTCTTGTTGTTTTGTTATCGCAGCTTTTTCTACTCTCTCTTCTGATTGTCTTCTGGATTTGATCAACTCATGTTAAACCAAACAAGAGATTGGTGCTCTGAAATAATGTCTGAAAAGCTTAGCCAAACATTTAGTGTCTCTTTCCAATGCACAAACGATGCACAAACTGCTCACTCTTCCATAGTGTCTGTATTGTTGACTTTTGTTTCTCTGACATTGACTGCTAAGTGTGTCTGGTCATAGAGTTTTTCGTTGGTTTTTTTCAGCCACTGCTAACCAAACTAGAAATGGGCAATTGCTATTAAAAAGCGTATGGCCTAATAAAATTGAATGGTATTGAATATTCATCACTTTTGGTTTATTTATTAGTTGATTACCCTAAATTCTACTTGGCCTTGCCAATCACTTGAAAAACTGAATACAATAGTTTTTAAAGTGTACGGAAGGGATTGATATTCACAACAAATAAAATTTGTGTATGTTGACGACACGTATGGTAGAGTTTGTGCGTATCTCAAACTAGTTTTCGTTAGTATTCTGTCAATTCTGAAACAACCATAGGATTCCTTGTTGAATACATACATTGTTGGAAAATATGATTGGGCTGTGAACTGACTTACAACTTGTTTCGAATCAGTTGTTGGTGTTGAATTTATTTAACTTGTTTCAAATCAGTTGTTGGTGTTGAATTTATTGAACTTGTTTTTAAGTAGTTTAGATGGAATTAAATTTTCTAACTTGCTTAACATAGTTGTCGTAAATCTGCAACTCCTCTTAGTAAATTTAGCATTAGGATGTGCATGGGCAACTAACATCACCGTAAGTAACTCTAGTATGCTTTTGACTTTTTGGTATCTACTCTATGGGTTTCCAAGTGTTGAATCGTACATTGTTCGGTTAATAATGGTACTATGATTTGATGAAAACAACCGGCCGTTCTAAAAACTTTTTCTTCTATGTGAAACAAAACTTGCGGGTACTAGCCTATTTATATTAGAAAAGTAAAAGGATGCAGAGATGTTGAGAACAACAAAATGAAAAACAGAAATTATAAATAACTAGGAGTAGATAATTAACTCATAAACGTTAATTTGTCATATAAAAGAAACGAATATCTAACCGAACAATTTAAACCATAAGGGCTTAAGGCTTAAGCCTGAGAATATATATTTTAAATGAACTTTTGCACGTCAAAGAACACATCGTATGTTACCTTAAAATATTGTCTCGGTTTATTTGAAAAGCGAATTTTCCGAGGACGACGATAAACAAAAGGAAAGCCACCCTTGGCTTCCTCGGTTCGCATCTTCTCCACCTCCGCTCGAGTTACTTCTACCCGGTTAGAAAGACTCTTCTGTGATGAGAAAAACAAAGAAAGACAAGTGTGAACTAAAACTGAACACGTATAAATGTCGCATTGATATACTGATCAACATTGTAATTGGGAAAATTGTGTTTGAGATGATAAAACAAGCAGAGCACAGACTCGGAAGGTTTTCTTAAAAGTATCAAAAATGCGTTGTTACCCTAGCTAGTTTCCATCAGTTGGATTATGTATGGTGAAGTGTCCTCTTCACGGGTTTTCATTTGTAACGAGGAGAAAAGTAAGGGAATAATGAGAGATTATAAAACGCAGCACTATAAATTCTTTTCTTTTTTATTAACAAGATTTGAATCATTAGTGAAATCACAAATTTGGCGGTACGGGAATGGACGACGATGATCAATAAGGCCGTAAGAGGAGCCGACACCTCGAGAAGATTTAGAGACGGAAATCGCAGACCGAACCCCTAACAGAGCCATGCGCTTGGACAACATCATCGCTCACACGTATGTATACTGTCTTCTCGGAGATCGGAAATCAATAACAACAAAAATAAGAATTGAAAAAATAAATCGAGAGAATGAGAGAGACAGTTTGACGCACATCGAATCAGTTATTGATGAGTTCACGAACCGGAAAGGATGCGCCGGCTTGTGAAGCTTGGAGTAGGAGGTTTCTGCCTTCTTGTCGTGAGCTTAGCGTAAAAGTGATCGGAGACCGAATTTGGGAATCGGAGAGATGATTTGACAAGGTAGACACCTAGACGACGACGGTTTAGGGTTTTTTGAGTTAAAAATATAGTATTTCTCAGTTTTTTTTTTTTTTTTTTTTTTTTTAAGTCTTAAGATTCTACTTTATATTTATGAGATGAGATGTGTCATTAGGGTTTGATTTCTCACCGTAATCCTAAACCAGGGCTACTCCACCTTTTACCATTCCTATATTTTTAACACCCAATCTTTACTTACTTGCCCGACAAGAAACATTGGGGGAGTCGATCCAATTCAGAAACCTAAGATGTCGACAATTGTCAAGCATTTGAGCAGAAGAAGGTTTTGTACGAAGACTATACCCATTGTCGACACTCTAGTCATGGTGAGGGCACTTGAGGAGAAGAAGTTCCCTTCAGAACAAGCAGAAGCACTCACAGAAACACTCAGTTGTGGACTGAAGACAGGCATGGAGAGAATCAAGGAGGAACTTGTCAAATCGCAGGTACAATACTCTCTGTAAACATTATAGTCATCTCAGGAACGTCTTCCCCTAAAAGCTCCTCGAGATCCACCTCTTAGACATTATAGTCATCTCAGGAACCTCCTCTTTTCTCTTCTGCGACTTTGATCGCTTTCTTCTTCTTAACCTTCAGCTCTTCGATTGCACACACTGAGCATGACTAAGACTAGTTAAAATCAGAAACATATCAATGATTCGATGTTGGGATTTATTTCTACAAGTCATCTACAGTTTTATTTGATTTTCTGCAGGAGAGTCTAGTTGCAAAAGGTTTGGCTAAATTTAGAGACGAGATTCAAAAGATGCAAACTGAGATTGGTGCGATGCAAGTGGAAACGAGGTATTTGACTGATTTTTTTTTACTTTGGTTTTGTCGGAAGGCTTGAAGCAAAACCAACACTGTTTTTTTATGAAATTGAAACAGGCGTAAGCATAATGAAGGCATACACAAACTTGAGCAGGTATGGCTCTTTCCTTCTTCTTCTTTTTTTTTAACTACTTTTTATTGGCCAGAGAAGAATGATTTATGTTGCTGTTTCAGATGGTTATCGAAATTCCATCTGATGCTATGAAAGTAAGTTTTTTTTTTTCTCATTTACTCATTCATATGTTGTACAATTGTGAATCAGATACAGAAGAAGTAATATATATTTATGTTTTGGCTGTTTTCAGGAGTTTCAACAGTTGAAAGCGGATTTCGAAGCAACCAAGTACATCGGAGTTAATTATGCTATTATCACTCTCGCCGTCACTGCGGCTACTGGACTTGGCCTTTTTTGTCTGATGTGGTAGAGACACCCATCAAATTTTAGAGGTGAGTTTCTCTTCTATCTCTTATGATCTTAGTTATTTTGTCAACCCAACTTTCTTATGGGTTTTGCTTTGAAGGTTTTGTAGTTTCTGAAACATTGTAGTTTTGTAGGTTTTGCTTTGAAGGTTTAGATTTATTATGTTGTTGTGGTGTATCAACAGTTTACTTGACGGTTCTTGTTTGAGTTTACTGCAAAGCCTTGTTTTGTTCATAACATGTCACTATAGCATTAAACGGATGATTGTCTTTTTGATTCCATCTTCTTTAGGTTAGCATCTCTGTTTTTAATGCAGAATCTGCTCACTCTTTCTTAATGTTTGTATCGGTGACTTGTGACATTGCTTGTTTTGCTGGAAATCTTGAGTATTCACTTGCTTCTTTTACTTCTTGTAGGTAGCTGCTTTTGGTTCGACTAGGAAAATAGGAGCGAAAGCTGATACTTACTTCTCTCTTCGCCTTCCTCTTTAATCTTTAAGCAGATCTTTTTAGACTCAAAATCTGGAATTTGGTTTACTCTTTGAGATCATCAGATTTTTCTGTTTGTTGTACTTTAATTTAATCTGTCATTTGTCTGAATGATTACAAATGGTTGGTAATATTATTAAAATTTAACAAACTTTTTTTTTCCTTCTCTCCTAAAATCCAAGGATTATAAATTTTGAATTATTTACTTGGTTAAAGTCCGCGCTATGCGCGGGTAGAGTTGGAAATGCATTGGACTTTGTAAATTTATTTTCATTGTCATGTTAGGGCCTTTTAACATTTATGTTTTTATTTTCGGTAATACTACGGTTGGTAATATGGTATGAAGTTATATACGAAGGGAATAAATTCCTCTTTTTAATTTGTAATAATGCATTGCAAGAAGCCAAGAGGGATTGTATACAAATATTGACTCCACTACAAAAAAAAACTGTATAGCTTGACCAAATAATAATCTACCAAGAGTACGATTTAGCTACCAGAGAGAAATTATTAGTGAGTTAAACATAGCAAACAAACATAAGATCTACGCTACAGCCGAAAACAGAATGTGCTTGCAAGTAAAACCACAAAACCACAAATCAAAATACATAAAAAGATAAACTCTGGTGAATCAAATTATAAACCTTTTCCTCTGTGACGCCCTTCCTCAGAAGGAAACCAAGAGAAACATGTTTTGGGTGCTCAGACTTCCTGCGAGACATGCATTCTTCTCTTTCTAACCTGAATATGAAATTTAAAAACCCATTAGAGGAAGAACACAAAAGGCTCTAAATTCACACTCAAACACAGGATTCTAATGTCATTACAGAGATAAACAAAAAATTATAATTTGATTCCATTTCCTGTTGAAACTTAATTCCCTACATGAATTCTGTAGTTTAAATTTTGCTTGACCTTACAAATCATTTATTTGAACACTGAATACAATAGTTTTTCAAGTTTACGGAAGTATATGCGCAACAAATTACTATTGTATCTAAATGGTCTCCTTATGGACGACACTCATGTATGGTAAAGTATGATAAAATATTCGTTTACTTTGGTATTGCTCATTAATCAAACTTGCTTTTAAACGATGTAGAGATATACATTGTTGGGAAATATGATTGGGCTGTCAAGTAAATTACAAGTTGTTTCGAATCAGTTGTTGGACTTGAATGTATTGAACTTGTTTATAGGAATTAAAATTTTCGACGTAATTGTTGTAAATCATGGACTCCTCGATCTAAAGTTAATTTAGCATTAGGATGTGCATGGGCAGCTAACATCACCGTTAGTTAGTCTAGGATGTTTTGACTTTTGGTATCTACTCTATGGATTTCAAAGTGTTGAATTTTAATAGATTTATTCCAACTTCAAGAATGATAATTAATACGTTTATCATTTTTTCGATTAAGAAAGTTACTATGATTTGATGAAAAGAACTGGCCGTTCTAAGAACTTATACTTCAAAGACAATGCAATTTTCTTTAAATAAAGATAAAACTAGGAGTAAACTCATAAAACGTTCATTTGTCATATAAAAGAAACGAATATCTAAGGGAACAATTTTTATAAATTTATCCCCAAATGAGAGATCAAATGAGATGGGAAACCTGAGCATTGCGAATCAGTTACCAGAGACAGAGTCCAACAAACAGATGAAAAGGAGAACTGGCACCATGAGAGCTATAGGTGTGCCAAATATGATGATGTCAGTCTGTGTATCTCTTAGAGAAGCTGAAAGCGAACGCATTTCCTGAAACGCCAAAACATATGATGCCTTTGGGTCTTCCTAAGTTTCAAGTTAAAAGAGTATAAAAAGAAGCAACTGTGTAATGGAAAAATCTATACCTTGATTATCATGTTGTCGAGGTCATTCATTCTCTGAAACACCAATTAACACATATTATGGGTTTGATTGGTATATTAACTAAATAGTAACAGAATAACGGTTGAATAACAAAGTAGCTAGGGCAACTCAAAAACTCAAAATGCCAAAAACTACTAGTAGTATTTATTTATTAGATGATTAACCTTTTTTGTTGCTGTTGTCCGTCTAAAGCCAGTTATAAATTTAAAACATACGTGATAGATTGGAAAATGAAAATAGCTTGGTGGGGATTAAAGATTAACATATAAAATTTTCTGAGTAAAGGAAAAAAAAATAATACCTTTTTAAAACTAATAAATGATGCAGACCTGTTTCAAGTGAAAGGTCTTAGTTACTGATTAGCAAGATCGTGAGAAGGTGTGTGACCATATAGAATTAAAAAGCTGGGGTTACGTACTTCATCAGCTGTAAGCGCATCTCCCGCAGCTCCTCTAGCTCGGCTAAAAGCTTCCTATTCTTCTCCAACTCGGCATAAAAAGTTTCAAAACCGGGGAAGCGACGGGCACGGTCCTTGAGGGAAAAAGAAGAAGAAAAGATAAACAAGGGCAGACAAGGGTTTACATTCAAGATGATATACAGTAAATAAAAAATGAAAAAGAAATGCAATCCTAATTGGGACAACCAACATTGTTGTAACTGGGACAACTCTCGCAAGGTTTTAAGAAAATATCAACAACATTGTTACCAAAGGCTGAGAATATATAATATATTTTAAATGAACGTTTGCACATCCAAGCACATGACACATTGTATGTTACCTGAGAATCCTCAAACCGATTTGAAAAGCAAACTGGAGGACTATAAACAAAAGGAAAGCCAGCCTTGGCTTGCTCGACTCGCATCGTCTCAACCTCGGCTCGATTTCTTTCTACCCATGTACGAAGACTATCCCCTGTAATGAGAAGTAGTAAAAAAAAAAAGCATTCCTCAGTATGAACACTTCGCAGTAATATCCTAACCAACATTGTAATTGGAACAATTGTGTTTGAGATGATAAAACAAGCAAAGCACAAACTCGGAAGGTTTTCTCAAAGATATCAAAAATGCATTTGTTACCCCATATTCCATCAGTTGGCTAACGCGTGGTGCAAGGTAGTCTTCAAGAGTTTCCATCTGCAGCGAGGAAGGGAATGAGAGATTGTAAAACGCAGCACTAGAAGTTTATCTTATATATACGTATAAGGTTTGAATCTTACCTGAGAATTACTTGGCGGACTTGAATCTTTAGTGAAATCAGAAATCTGGCGGTACGGGAATAGACGACGACGATCAATAAGGCCGTAAGAGGAGCCGACACCTCGAGAAGATTTAGAGACAGAAATCGCAGACCGAACCCCTAACAGAGCCAGGCGCTTGGACAACATCATCGCTTGCTTACACGTAAATTGTCTTCACGGAGATCGGAAATCAATAGCAACAAAAATAAGTCGGAGAAGCAGTGAACAAAAGGAAAAATAAATCGAGAGAGATTGACGCACATCGGATCAGTTAGTTACTGATGAGTTCACGAATCGCCGGCTTGTGAAGCTTGGAGTAGGAGAGGTTTCTGCCTTCTTGTCGTGAGCTTAGCGTAAAAGCGATTGAAAACCGAGATTGGAATCGGAGACCTGATTTTATAAGGTAGACCGGCCCTTTTGGGTTGCGTTCCTCACACGTTTTAGGTTAGATACTAATAAAAAAAAAAAAAAACCTAGTCGAAGAAGTTAACCATTTTTAGTTTTTTTTTAAGATTTGCTTCTTTTTTTTGGTAACCGAGATTCATTTTTTTGGCTCTATGTTCCCAATCGTGCCTTTGCTAGTTCTGGTGGTAAGTTTGGTGGTTCTCGCCGCAGTCTCGAACCTCTTCATCTTCTTCCTCTTCTACTACGTACTCGGCTCCTTCACGGTCTGAGAGCTTCTTATACAGATAAGATACGAATCGATGGTTGATATGTTTGTGTGTATTTACTACTTTCTGGAACTGGTGGTTTAGGTATTCCGCTGGCTCTCAAAGCGTTCACAAGATTACATTTTAACCGAAACTGAGAAAAACTAGCGTCCTTAAACTACACGTACCATCTCTAATGTTTATTTTACTTATTTTGTCGACATCATGATTTTAATAACACATCATTTAATATGAAAACTGTTGTCAAAATATCTAAACCGCCATTTTCATCTCTATCTTCTTGTGAGGTTCATAGCCTGTGAGGTCAAAGTCAGCAGCCACAAAAGAGTCGATGTCTTTCTTCTCCGGGTTTATCTTCAAAACCTGTAGTAGTGAGACCACGGTGAAAACAAAAAACACAATAAGCATAGATGAATATGTGCATTCCTCGTTAATGATCATTGTTACTGATATAACTTACAGGGAAAGGTTTTGGTGGATTCTGAAGTTGCTCTTGAAGAGGCCTCACATGATTTCGGTACACATGAGCATCCCCAATAACATGGGTAAAATCACCAGGAACAAGATCACACACATGAGCGAGCATGCATGTTAGAAGAGAGTAGGAAGCAATGTTAAACGGCACTCCAAGGCCCATGTCCGCTGAACGCTGATACATTTGGCATGAGAGCTCTCCTTCTGCCACATAGAACTTCAACACGGAAAGAGGAACAAGAAATCAAACCTTCGTTGCAAGAAAACAGAGGAATTAGAGGAGAAAGTGGAATTTACCTGTGCAAACATATGGCACGGAGGAAGCGCCATCAACTTGAGATCAGGAGGATTCCAAGCAGACAATATAATACGCCGATCATCAGGATTGTTCTTGATCTTGTCGATAACATCTGTGAGCTGATCAAACCCTTGACCAGTATAATCAGCATTCATATCTGTGTACCTGTAAAACAAGAGAACCAATGTTTTCACAACAAGAAATCCATCCAAACAGAGAAGCAAAGCAAAGAGATGCATAAAATGTTACTCACTTAGCACCAAAGTGTCTCCATTGAAATCCGTATACAGGTCCAAGGTCACCTTCCTCTCTCTCTGTCAGGCCAATACTGAAATTACAGTGGAATTATCAGCAAGAAGGCCGTCAAAATTATTCTAAAAAGGCAAAAAGATGATGCCAGTGAAAACTCAAACTCATACCCATCCAGATACTCTCTTGACGAATTCCCATCCCAGATATGGATACCTTTCTCCTGAAGGACCTGCACATGTATTTACAAGCTTCTCAGAGAACTATCTAACTCATTTTCACAGTCTTAAAAGCGAAGCAGAGACAGTCTTGGCTCAGTTATTGTGAAAATGTATATGTTCTTTTACCTTTGCACTGGTTGAGCCGCTTATGAACCATAGAAGTTCCTCAAGAACACCTCTCCAAAACACTCTCTAAACATAAGATCCAACAAGATTACGTGAGCTCCAATATGAGATATTGCGAGTAACCTTAAAAGTTAATGAAAGAGAGAGAGCTTACCTTTGTCTGCGCAAATTGAATTTCATCTGTGTTCCAATGAAATGTGAGATTACTTCAACCTTAATAACCAACAAGACAACAATTAAACACATAATAAAAAAAGAGGTTTTTCACATCACCTGGCAACCAAATTTTGATAATGTACCAGTCCCGGTTCTGTCATTCTTCACATTACCATTTGAGATAATATCTTCAGCCAGATTCAAATACAAGAATTCCTCATGCTGATCAAAAACCATCTTGGGAAGAAACGAATACTTCTTCCCATCAAACTGAAGCGGCTGTGACCCATTGGTTTTATATTCATCAGCAGAACATTTCACACGGACATAACTCGTGAAGCAAAACCGAAGTCCGTTTTCACTTATCGGAACCGATGAGCACCAAGGCTGATAAACATTAGTGTCAATCTCAGGTATAAACGTATCACATTCAATACTTGCATCAATCTCAGTCAAATGAATAGCATCACAACTAGTCCTGTTCAATGCTTCCCTACAAAAAAACAAACAAACATTCTAACTCTTAGTTACAGCAATGAGATAAGGAATCACCAAAAGGAATGAGAAAGTTCAACACTTTACCTCAATATATCACCACCTCCAATAACAAACACTCTCTCAATAGACAAACAATAAGGCGGTGCAGCTAATAAGTCAAGAGCAGAGTCTACACTACTGCAAGTCACAACATTCTCAGTGTTGGCTATATCAAAACCACCAGAGCGAGTTAAAACGACGTTAAGGCGACCCGAAAGAGGCCTATACTTAGTTGGAATAGACTCCCAAGTTTTTCTACCCATCACAACAGCGTTTTTCTTGGCGGAATCGGACGTGGTCAAAGTTATGTCCTTGAAGAACTTGAGATCAGTAGGCAAGTTCCATGGCAATTTTCCGTCTTTACCGATACCCATTTCTTTAGTTGCAGCTACTACGACTTGGTAAGTCCTCTGAGGCTCTGGAGCCATGGTGGTGGTATTGCCATTGAGAATGGTTGTTGTCATGGTGGAAATCAAAACCTTGAAGATGTTTGCAATGGAAGATGATGACTTGTGATGAAAATTGCAAAGCCGCAGAGTCTGAGACGATCAACACAAAATTAAGATTCATATTATTTAACTATCCAAACGAAACAATCGAATTGAAGGCAAAGCAATCTCCATAACTACTTTACTTCAAAGAAGAGATAATCGGAGTATTTGTATACTCTAATTTCGAGAAAGAGAGAAGCTTTAAGGAAAATGGGGATGAAGACGAGATCATGACTGACCGATTTAAAGGGGAAAGGAAGAATCTTTGACGGATTTTGCAAATACCCAGAAGAGAATCGGAATCACAGAAGAAGATTTCAGAGGGTTTCAAAGACGAAATCGGAAGGTTTCGGTAGGTAAAGCTCCGTTTTCTACTTGTCCTACTGTTTGGTTTTTGTCTTCTCTTTGATTTGGGGAAATTCTGGCGCTTGAAAAGGACAGAGGAAGCGAAGATAAGCGGGAGATTATAGTGGGAAACGCCGATTCGTAAACGCTCATGTAGACGCGTCTCTGTCGTTTCTACAAATCTGACAAAAAAACAAATTGAGGTTAATTTTTTTATAAAACACGTTAATATTATTAACTGTAGTATTAATACTATTTTAATTTCGTATTATTCGTTATACTAACATTTAAATCGTTAAATAAAAATAAAGAATTTCACAAAATGAGTTTTATTATGATTGTTTAATATCCAAATGAAAAAAAAATAACAATAACAAACTGTGTTAGAAAAGTGACATGACATATCTCAATTATTATTACTAAACTAAATCCATTTATGTGTTGACTCAAGAAATATTACTACAAAAATAATTTAGTGTATCTATGTCTTTTAAATTATGTAATTAGCAATCTTAAATTAAAACAATGCTACCAAATGGAGAAGATGGAGGCACTTCTAAAGATAGTTTTGGTTGTAAAATATGTTTAATCACTAGTCACTATATTCACAACTGCAATAAGTACAGAAAAAAAAAATGGTAAAAAAACAACAAATTTGAAAGTATCAAGAGTGTTTACCTCTTAGATCTTCATTCTAATACAATCAACTCATCCACACAAACAAAATCTTGTTTGTTAAACGTTACATCATCACTATTTCGATTTGTAACTAGCATAGGCATCACCTATGCAACCAACATAACACAAAGAACAAATGTAAACGAACGCGTTTGAGGTTTTATAACAAATTGATAAAACCAATTGCATTTGAGGCTTTTGATAACAACTGTGTTTTGCTTATAATAGTGGATCCAATTCGGAAACCTAAATCGATCGAGAAATAAAGAAACAAATAAGGTGTGATTTAGGGAAGAAATGTCGACGATTGTCATTGGAATGGAGAGAATCAAGGAGGAACTTGTCAAATCCCACGTACACTATCTTCAAGTGAAAAGAATGATTTATGTGTTGCTGTTTCAGAGGATTATCAAAATGCCAAGTGATGTTATGAGAGTAAGTGTCTTTTTTCCTCATTAGTTTTAGAGTTATGAATAAGAAACCAAAATAAGTAATATCTATATATGTTTTGTCTGTTTTCAGGATTTTCCTCATTCGCTTTTGATGTTTTTAACAAAAGAAAAACACGTTTTTTTCTCATTTACTCATTCATACGTTGTACAATTGTGAATCAGATACATAAGAACTATATATTATATGTTTTGGCTGTTTTCAGGAGTTTGGAGTTTGAGATGTTGAAAGCTGATTTTGAAGCAACAAAGTATATTGGTGTCAAATTTGCTATAATCACTCTCGCCACCACTGCAGCTACTGGACTTGGCTTTGCTTGTTTGTTGTGGTAGAGACACCCATCAAATATCTCATCAATTGAAAGGGGAGTTGGAAGCAGCCATGTATGCGAGAGTGAAATTTCTTGTGCAAGAACTGCTCACTCTTTCTTAATGTTTGTATTGGTGATCACTTGTGGCATTGATTGTTTTGCTTGTTTAATAGGAAATCTTGAGTATTCCGAGTATGTTAGTCGTTTTATGGCATATTCTTTGTTAGTAGTATGTTACCCTAAATTCTACTTGACCTTGCAAATCATTTGAAAAACTGAATACAAAAGTTTTTAAAGTTTTACGGAAGGGATTGATATTCGCAACAAATAAAATTTGTGTCTAAATGTGGTAAACCGTTAAATAAACATTTAGAATTTCACAAAATGAATTTAATTGTGATTGTTAGATATCCAAATGAAAAAATAACAATAACAAACAATGTTTTTGTGCAAATATATTAGCAAAGAAAGCAATTACATGTAAATTTTAGAAAAGTGACATGAAAATTCTCCATATTATTACTAAAAATCTATTTATGTGTTAACTCAAGAAATATCACCACAAAAAAGTGATAGTTTTGATGTAAAATATGTTTAATCTCGAAGTCGTAGGGTGGGCTTCACTTAGTCAACATTGGCGTCATTCGCTCTTCTATTATGTATATAGGATTTGTTGTACATATATGATTAGTTGTTCAAAAAAATTAATACTATTTATCACACACATGTCTATTTCCAAATATTAATACAGAACAAGTTGTAAAAAAGAAGAATCTTTGGACCTTATCAATGGCTTGTTAGATTGAAAATCAACTACTTTTCTATACATGTCTCTAGATGATCCTCTCCATTCCCATCTTCAAGCCGCTCTCCTCTCAAGCATTCATCTCCAATAAGGTAAAAACAAAAATTGTATTTGGTTCTCTCTTTCTCAATCTTGATTATTCTTATCATGGAATAGTTATCCCTTGATCCACACGTTCCTCACTATCAAGCTTTCTCCTTGTATCAAATTTTCATTCCTTAATTTGTATTTCCTATCAAGTGTATGAATAAATCAGGCTAATACTTATTTGGAACAATCTTGATCGTTTTGTAGGTGTTTCATTAAGTTCATCAAAACCATGGCTGATACCAAACAAGGTTTGGTTATATAAGTCAATGCATTTTCCTTATAGCGATAAAAAGTTTTTCTTTGTTTCGCCTAAGTAAACTAACGAATCATGTGTGGATTAGATATGGAGGTTTCAGGGGATGAGAAGAAGATAGCGAAGATGAGCTCGTTTAAAAAGAAAGCGATAGGCGCATCAAACAGATTCAAGAATTCGTTCAAGAGGAAGACTCGAAGAACCGGCAGCAGAATCGTGTCCGAACCTGTCGAAGATGACATCAATGCGGAGGATCTTCAGTCTATAAACGTATTCCGTCAACTCCTCCTCGACGATGGCCTTTTGCCCTCCAAACATGACGATCATCACATGTTGCTCAGGTTTTTATTTCTTCATTTCTTGTCTGATTAGTCTAAATAATGTGTTGGTAGATGAAGTCAACGTATGAAATAAAGAAGGATTAAAGTCTTATATACCAGGGTTGACCTTTTGAATAATGAATCTATGATTTTTTTGTTGCCAAATCCAAGATCGACAGCGAACCCAATTAGCCAGATATATATATCAAAGTAATAAGAAACTTAAATTAGATTTTAACTTTATTACGTGACATGATGAAACATTAGTTTTGGGGAATACTAGTTTCTTGACGTGGAAATATATTATTGGTCATGCGGAAGTCAAACTATGCAAACTATTTTGAATGATGGTTAATATTTTCACATATCATAAATCTCCATATATTATTAGTTAATTTATAAGGTCTAATCTTACTAGAGAATCAAGAACTTTATATAAGGTAATATACTTGCATATTCTTTATGAACTTGAAATTGTCTTTCTTTGAAGTGGAATTTCTTGATTAAATAAATAATAATTATTGTGATTGTCATATATTTCGATATGACAATGCTACAATATTTCGATTATTGTGAACTACAATGCTACAATATTTCAATTATTGTGAACTCACAATGTTACAATATTTCGATGCTTGTTTGATCTATACAGATTCTTAAGGGCGAGAAAACTTGACATTGAGAAAGCCAAGCAAATGTGGAGTGACATGCTCCGGTGGAGAAAAGAATTTGGAGCCGACACTATCATTGAGGTTAACCTTTTGTCCATGAATCTTGGAACAATCTCATGCCGAGTAAAAATATATGGTCTTTGACAATTACTTTATTTTTTGTTTTTTTTTGTTTTTGATGATGAAGGATTTCGAGTTTGAAGAGATCGATGAAGTAGTCAAACATTATCCTCAAGGCTATCATGGAGTGGACAAAGAAGGAAGACCGGTTTACATCGAGAGATTAGGCCAAATCGATGCTACCAAGCTGTTGCAAGCGACTTCAATGGACCGGTACGAAAAATACCATGTGAAAGAGTTCGAGAAGATGTTCAAGATCAAGTTCCCTTCTTGCTCAGCCGCAGCCAAGAAGCACATTGATCAAAGCACGACCATTTTCGATGTGCAAGGCGTGGTACGTAACCTTTAACTAGTATCTCGATTTTTCTTTCGAAAATGTATTTATGCAAAAATAAAAGAGTTTAAAATGTTTAGAACAATGCGGCATTTTTTCGGATATTAGGGGCTTAGGAACTTTAACAAATGCGCGAGAGAGGTTCTTCAACGCCTTCTCAAGATCGATAACGACAACTACCCTGAGGTACTTATGTTCAAAACAGCTTATCATTTTAAAATGGTAACAAAGTTATAAATTAAGGTTTTTTTTTTCTTTCAAAGACTTTGAACAGAATGTTCATCATCAATGCGGGTCCAGGATTCCGGCTCTTATGGGGCCCGGTTAAAAAATTTCTTGATCCAAAGACAACATCAAAGATTCATGTTCTCGGGAACAAATACCAAGCCACATTGCTCGAAGCCATCGACGCTAGGTAAGATTAATAGTCTATAACTCATTTAATATTGCTTTGTGTTAGAAATCAAGAATTAGTATACTTACTGGTAATTTTCGACAACATCTTGTTTGTTGTGTTAGCGAGTTGCCATATTTCTTTGGCGGTCGTTGCAATTGTGAAGAGAATGGAGGCTGCATGAGATCTGATAAAGGTCCATGGAATGATCCTGAGTTTTTTCAGGTTAATTTCTATCATAGACCTTCTTTTGAATCAAATTTGTTTTGAATCTATTATCAAACATAAGTGTGGGTTCTTAGCAGATGGCTAGTAACCCTGAAGCAAAGTTCCCAACTATTACCGAAGAGGAGGACAAGCTTGTAGTTGAAGGAACATCAACGTCGATGGTCTTTGAAGTAAGCTAAGAACTTTGTTATCAATTCAATAAGCCTTAGAGCGATTTCTTTTCTTTCAAACTTAGAATTATCATCAAGTATGACCTAAGACTCTTCTATACATTCAACTTGTAGCCTCTAGAGAGGAACAAGGTGAAAACTATCGAAGACAATGTGCGTGAGAAGCACATTTCAACAGTTGACAAGTTCATGGCTGTATCTTTACCTCCAAAACCTCAATTGAAAATTCTCAAAAAGGGTATTCAAATCATAGCTCAAGTACTCTAAGTATGTATTTCTTGCTGAACAATTCCACTTTGTTTACTTCTTTTCATAAACTGTAACGTAGGGAAGGGGCCACAAAAGAGAGATGATAGTTTTCTTGTGGGAGGGGTTATCGCCTTTGTGATGGGAATTTTAGCAATGGTCCGGCTATCTAAAGACGTTCCACGCAAGCTCACGGAGGCTGCAATATTCGGAAACTCAGTTCACTACGAGGAATCAAAAATGTCTAAAGCGAAAGAAGAACAAAGTCCACCACCAGTCTCAAGCTCCGAGTACGTGGTAATGGTGAAACGAATGACCGAACTCGAAGAAAAGTGCACGTCCCTTGAGTCGAAATTACCAGTAGATGACGCTTTAGAGAAAGAAGACAGACTTCAGGCTGCGCTTAGCCGGGTTCAAGTACTTGAGCATGAGTTATCTGCGACCAAAAAGGTATAAGATCAATCAAAATTAGCGATTTAATGGAAATTTAGTTACGTAAACATAATAGCAAAAGGCACGGAAACAATTCAATTATGCATGGATATACACATACTTATACGATAAATATATAGTAATACATAATCGTTAGTTAACTGTCCATGTTATAGAAAAAAATTATCCGATTTATATTTTGGTTTGGCTTCTTTCTCTGGCTTAGGCTTTGGATGAAACGATCGTTAACCAGAAGGGGATTCTTGCATATATTGAGAAGAAAAAGAAGAAGAAAAGCTTGGTGAGACGAATCATTAAGAGAAATTTATCTAGTCAATTAATAATATACTAATTGCTTACCTAATTTCTAACGTTTCTTTGTTTGCTATGTTCCTAAACATTTTGTTGTCTTTTTCAGTTTTTCAGGTTCTAAATCAGCGAACATTCTTTCTCAAGACAAGGATCAGATGAAAAGCAAGAGAATGTTTCTGTTTTTCTGTCACAATGAGGAATATATAAATGCATCTTAGTGTAACCGTACGCTTTGTTGTATTGTATATATTTTTGTTGTTATGCAAGAAGTTGGTTTGCCAATAGAGGTTTGCTTTGGATGTTGCTACCTTGCAACTTCGAGTCAAATATTTTATTCTTTTGTTTATATATTTTTCATCACTAACTCTTGCCAGTAATGTAAGTTTGAGTTCGTGTTGGTGTTTATACTATCGGTGATCTGTAACACAATTATTGATGAAATCTTTTACTTTTGAGTGAATCAAACCCCAAAATTGAGTATTAAGTACATATAAAAAGAAAACATGGCTTATGCAGTGTTTTATTAAATAATGTAAAAGAAAAACAACGGACGAGCATTTCCTCAAAGAAAAAGATTGAAAATAATCAAATTGGTAAAATAACTCTGTGTCTATGCTTTTGGACCAAAACGCACAATCGTGCGAGTACGATCACCATTCACTATATAACCCTATGACAAGTATATTATCTTTAAAGAACAATTGTTTATAGTGTGGCCAATCAGTTTCTTAAAGCAAGCTAAACCTCCTTTTTTATATTACTAAAGTATTTTATCTACAAACAGTTCTCTCTTTATTCTCCACCACTCTCCTCTCAAAGTTTTGTATTTGGTAGAGTTTCTTTGTCCTTATGAATTATTGAAACCACACTTTTTCTACAAGTCATTCGATCTAATTATAGGTTTAAACTTTAATAATTTCGGCTTACGAAAGCATCACTTTCATAATATAAATCAGGACGAACGTCAGTTCTAGCAATTTTCCATATGCATATTCAAACAAATCAATGATGTTAATTTTAAAAGAAAATCTGTATTGTCATTATTCCAAAAAAATTCTAAATTTAATATTTAGCTCTATATTTTTTTACTTTTTTTAATTATTTTGTCAAATTTATTTTTATTGCAATAAAAAAGCCAGCCATGACTAATTTCTATTGCCGGACCTGCTAGGTAGAATGTGATTTCCATAGTGATTGACTAATTATTAGGGAATGACTGACTACTTTTGAAAAACAAAATGGAAGATTAAGTCAAAGCACATAGAATGATTAAGTCATTTTTTATTAATATCTTTAACTTTTAACAAAGGTTAAAAAAGAGAGTTTGATTGTAATTAATACAAATCCATAAATTAACAAACCTAGTTTTAAAATCAAAACCAAACTTCTTTAGACTTATGCTGGCCAACAACAGGAAAGTGGTCTCTTTTCAACTTTTTCTTCCTCTCCCACTTTCATGAAGAATTAATTAAAAATGTCTCAAAAGAGCATAGTAAGATATTATAATTTGCATTAATCGTCAAGTTGGAATCATGTGTCTAATCATATCGTATACAATGTCACACTAAACATATATTAAAATGATGCATAAACCCTCTGATTTGGCCTTCTGTTAATTATTTCTTTTCATTTCTTATACCTAAACTCCTAAAGACCCGTTGAGAACTCCATTTTCCCCGAGGAAGAAAGTTCCAAGAAGAGCTAATTAAAGAGTTATGGGTGTGTCGCCATCAATGGTGAAGAAACTTGGTTTCATCTTCTTGATTGTTTCAGCTTCTGTTATTTCTGTCTCTTTAGCAGGTTTCATTTCTCTCTCTCTATCTCTCTTTCGTTTTTATTGCAGCTTTTCTCCATACTTCATGTGCCCACTACATTTTTTAGTTATTTTTAGTAAGAAGGGACAATCATTGTTAGTTATTAGGAATATTAAAGAAGACTAAGAGATTTGTCGAAAATGTGCGCCACATATACGTTCAGGCTTGTAAACGTTCACTTGAGTTTAATTCCAAAGCGCACATATATGTATGAGCATTAACGTATTGTGATACGATCCCGAGGTTACATAGACGACAATCACACGTATGATATCTACGTTTTTGTATATGTTCAATTTAACTCTCTTCTTTTCTAAAAATATTTTTTGCTGTTCCCTACTTTATACGCATGTAATACGCATCAAACATCCCTTGAAAGTATATAAACATATTGAAAGAGAAATTATAGATATTGAATCTACTATCTAAAAAAGTTATAATTTAAAGATTTTACAGGATCGATTCGGTAATAGAGATCAGCAATGACAAAAGAAGTAAGATAGTAAGAGATAGTAAATAGATTGGTGAATTTTTTTTGGTACCACTAACTTTTAACATTTTTGTGATTGGACATTGGAAATTTTTTTAACATTAGAAAGGTTACCAATATCACATTTAATAATTGAAGTAAAAAACGTATATAAACAGTTGTATCTCGAATATTATAGTTTTTATTTTTCTACGTAAACTGAAATTAAGAAACAAAAATCTGATAACAAATCGTTGTATATTTAGATAATATAAAGAAAATTATACAGTCAAATCACTTATTTTCTTACGGTTCTTTTGGTGTGCAGGCCGGCCATCGATTCTAGTCTACACACATATAGATCTTCATGACGAGGTTAGTCTGACTAACATATATATAAACGAAAATGTATTTCGTTTTTTCACACATATGTAACTTTAATAGATGATATCACTCTTGTTTGCTTAACTTTTGAATCAAATTTGGTGAAATAATAACGTGAGACAGATGGTGGAAAGAAGCATACATGAGAGGCTTTTGAGGATGAACACAAAGGATTATGCGCAAAGCACTCCGTCGCCAAGACTTGTGAGGCCTCCTTTCAAGCTTATTCCCAATTGATGACGTCAACTTGGGTCTAATACGTCCTTAATATATAGGCATACGTAGATAATAATTAGTTTCAGCGAGTGTGTTTATAGTTTCATCAAAATAGAGATGTAATATAAAGATATGTAATACCTAAATAAAGGTCAGCAGCTAGACTTAGCTATGCTACTACGTACCATACATTGTGCTATGCATAGATTCTGCCACATATCTATGTCATCACAAATTCACAATAATATGCCTTTTTGTTTTTGGCTTCAAAAATATGTCCTTGTACAATACCATTTCATTTGTACACATATTATTACATATGATAACAATAGTATTTAATGAAAAAGGCGGAAGTTTTAGTGATTGCAGTACATGAGTCTTTGATTCTATTGTTCTATTGACTAATACATACTCCTTTGTTTTAGGAATTAGGAAGGGGAATTAGAGGTTAGAAACTTGTAATATCTATCAATATATTGTTTTATTTTATTGTTCATTTGTCAACTTAATATTTCTTTTTAATTAATAGTTGTATTGTAAATTTGTAATAGGACAATTTAGTTTGCAAATTTTATTTTTTTTTATCAATGACAATTTACTTTCTCTTCAAGAAAAAATTTCAAATTTGTTAATACATATCTTGTAAATATGTAAATTATCATTCGTGTCTTAAATTATCAATATATGTTTTACTTACCTTTTTTAAAAAAAATATCTAATAATTAGCATATGTGTTATATTTGCCACGATCTATAACTAGCGATTACACGTTTCATCATGATCTGGTAACTAACATTTATCGTAAAAATCGCATTCACATTGTGCATATCCAGCTTAAGTATAATAAGATTTAGCTTATTTGTTAACAAATCTTTGGGCATTGATTGCCTCTTTATCTTGTAATCCCTCCTCCTTTCCATGGAGTTTGAACTCTCAAGTATAAATGGTTTGACTAAGGGAGAGAGGAGTTTTTCATGTTAAGAGTGCCGTCAAATTTTAATTGAACCGGTTTATCGACTGTGTTCCGGTTATAACAAATTGATTCTTTTAAGCTCTCCAGAAATTTAATCAGAGTCTCAGCTGAGCTGCTTCAAAAGACGAGGCAAAACTGCTTCCTTCTCATCTTCGATTCTCGTTGCTCTTCCCCAAATCCAAGCTCAAATTTGCTCAGCTCAACTTCTTCAATGGTGATTCTCCAGCCCGATCAAACTACCTCAAACGGTATCTCTCTCTCTCTCCTTCTCCCTCTCCTTTCACTGTATATGTTTCCGATTCCGCGAGTGAAAAATGTGTGTGTCGCGCGACGAGTTTGTCCTCTTGAGTAGAAAATTAGGTTATCGTCTGATTTCACTTCGCTACATTGAAATGCATGTCGTTTCTCACCTTCGGATTTCTGTAGATGTATACAATTTTAGGGTTTATCTGAAAAAGGAAAATGTTTTTGACTTTCTCTGTTGTTTCCTTAAGCGATTAATGTGACTGTGTGAGCTTACTTGCATTATAATGATTACAGGGTTCCATAAGAGAAAGCTTGATGGTGGACTATCTCTCGGTTCCGTTACACCTGAAGCTAAGCGGCTAAAGAGCTCTCTATCACCTAAAGTCATTGACTTTTCTCAACCATATTCCATCAGTAACATGCTTGAAGCTCTTGATGATGGTAAATATGGGAGTGTTACTAAAGAATTGCAAGAGATAGCTGATATGAGGATGGGATTGGTGAAGCAATGTATCTCGTTATACCCATCGCTGGCGAATGTTGTGTTCGGAGACGGCAATAGTCAGAAGATGGAGCTTGTGAGTTTGGATAATCGACAGGTCATCGATTTGGAAGGTGTCATCGATTTGGATGATGATGATGACGATGCTTCGAAGAAAGCTCTCTGTGTGGTTCCTTCAGCTTTAACTGAGATTGTGAATCTTGATTCTGATGATGAAGAGGCTGAGGGTTTGAAGCCTTTGTATCCATTTCAGTCAGGTCTTGTGCAGCATCAGAAGAATCAAGAGGATGTGGTGCCAGTCACTCCAAAATTCGCTTTTGAGGATGTTGATTTAGGGAAGGGAAAGGAGATGGTCGTGATCTCTGCGTCAAGATATATGGTACTGCGTTTTAAAACTTGATTCAAGGTTACAAATTAAATGTCAAATGTGTTTACAAACTAGCCATACAAGATGTCTGACTTTTTGGTCTTTGTAATTTTCACAGGAGGAACAAACAAGGAGAGACGAAGTCCTTTCCATAGAAAATGGTGTGGTTAGTGACAAAGGTGTCTACGCGGGACAAACAAGAGCAGAGAAAATCCTTGCCATAGAAAATGGTGCGGTTCACGATAAAGGTGTGTACGTGGGAGTTGAGGATGATGTCAGTGATAACGAGTCTGAATCAGCAGATGAGGATTTTGGTAATGTCTGGAACGAAATGGCGTTGGGACAAATGTGGTCCAAGGTATATTTGTCTGAACATTTACTTCAGATTGAATTTAAATTTCAGTCACATTTTTGTTTTTGAAAAAAGCACCTTGTGTCAGTGATAGATTTCTTCATTATCTGCAACTGTTCAGCTGTGCAATCCAACTAGTACACAAACTGGTTCATGATGTTGCATCTTTTAGATTTCTTGCATTTGAGATAGTTGGTAGAAAGCTCAATTTAGGAATTAAGCTCCTATTTTTTGCCACTTTTCCTGGTTGTTGATTGAGATATCAATAAACGTTGCAGGATGTAGCCAGGGAGACTTCACATAAGGGACCAAAAGAAGATGTAGTGGAAGACTGTGAGCACTCTTTTATTCTAAAGGACGATATGGGTTATGTTTGCCGTGTCTGCGGAGTTATTGAGAAAAGTATACTAGACATAATTGATGTAAACTTCAGCAAAGTAAGTCTCCTTTTTCTGATACTTTGCTATTGTGTACTTTGATGGAAAATGATGTTTCTTGGTTATCCGAATACAGTAGGGTATGACTTCTTCATTGCTCCATTTCTATTTACCTCCATTAGGTCTTTGAAATTTGCCATCCAATTGTTATGGAAACTGTAATGCCCATATGGTCTATTGGTATCGTTTGAAGATCGACATGGCTGCTTAGCACAATAATTGTTTCCCCCTACTAAAAACTGGCGGAGCTTCTAATTTTTCTTATAATATTCACTGTAGGCAAAACGAAGCACGAGAACATATGCCTCTGAAACTAGGAGCAGAAGGTTCGGTGAATCTGATGTTGAAATTAAGATTTCTGAAGATGGGCTGATGATAGGTGGACTTTCTGCTCATCCAGTGCATGCTAACAAAATGAAGCCTCATCAGATTGAGGGATTCCAGTTCCTTTGCAGCAATTTAGTGGCAGATGTTCCTGGTGGTTGCATCATGGCTCATGCTCCAGGTTCTGGAAAAACCTTCATGATCATCAGTTTCATGCAGAGCTTCCTTGCAAAGTATCCTCAGGCTAAGCCACTGGTTGTGCTTCCAAAGGGAATTTTGTCTACTTGGAGAAGAGAGTTCGTGAGGTGGCAAGTTGAAGACATGTCACTGCTTGATTTCTATACTTCTAAAGCAGATAACCGTGCACAGCAGCTAGCTATTTTGAGACAGTGGATGGAGAAGAAGAGTATCTTATTTCTTGGGTACCAGCAGTTCTCAGCTATTGTTTGTGATAATGATACAAGTGCAGACACGCTTTCTTGCCAGGAGATACTGCTCAAAGCACCTTCGATCCTCATTATGGATGAAGGACACACTCCAAGGAATGATCAAACAAATATGTTGCAGGCCCTTTCCCAAGTCCAAACGCCAAGAAAAGTTGTCCTCTCAGGAACGCTTTATCAGAACCATGTGAAGGAGGTTTTCAACATTTTGAACCTCGTTCGACCCAAGTTCCTCAAGCTGGATACCTCCAAGTCTATTGTGAAAAGGATCTTGAGTCGTGCTCCTATATCCCATGTCAGGTCTCATTTGGGAAGCAACTCAGATGTGTCTTCGGCTTTCAATGAAATTGTGGAGCATACACTGCAGAAAGGCGAGGATTTCAAGGTGAAAATTAGCTTAATCCAAGATTTGCGAGAGATGACAAGGAAGGTGCTTCATTACTACAAAGGAGATTTCTTAGACGAGCTTCCTGGACTTGATGATTTCACTGTGGTTCTTAATCTGTCTCCAAGGCAGGAGTCTGAAGTGCACAAGTTATGGAAAGAGAAGAGAAAGTTTAGGGTTTCGGCTGTGGGAAGTGCCATCTACCTTCATCCCAAGCTGAAAGCTTTCTCTGAGAAAACTGATGATGTCACTGTCTCTGTCTCTGATGCAAGAATGGACGAAATGCTTGAGAAGCTTGATGTGAATGAAGGCGTCAAGGCAAAGTTTTTCCTCAACTTGATAGACCTGTGTGACTCAGCAGGTGAAAAACTCTTGGTTTTCAGCCAGTATCTCGTTCCGCTGAAGTTTCTTGAGAGACTAGCTGCTGTGGCTAAGGGATGGAAACTAGGGCAAGAAGTTTTTGTTCTTACAGGCGAATCAAATACTGAGCAGCGTGAGTTGGCAATGGATAGGTTCAACAATTCACCAGACGCCAAAATCTTCTTTGGCTCGATAAAAGCATGTGGAGAAGGTATCTCACTCGTTGGAGCATCCCGCATACTAATTTTGGATGTTCCTCTCAACCCGTCTGTGACACGCCAAGCGATCGGCAGAGCATTTCGACCTGGACAGACGAAGAAGGTGCATGCGTATAGATTGATCGCTGGGGATTCACCTGAGGAGGAAGATCACAAGATGTGCTTCAAGAAGGAAGTCATCTCAAAGATGTGGTTCGAGTGGAACGAGTACTGTGGATACCGCAACTTTGAGGTAGAGACAATCGACGTGGATGACGCTGGTGATACTTTCCTTGAAAGTCCTGCCTTAAGGGAAGACATAAGAGTTCTCTACAAAAGGTAACATTCGTTATGACCAGATCCACACATAAGTCACATTGTCTCTGTTGTCAAACTTCCTCAATGCTTCTTTTTTTCCAGGTAAACGCAGGCGTAATGCTGATGGAAACATGTTCTTCGGGTTTTGGTTTTGGACATGCTTAGGTTTTAGAAGCCTGTCAATAAGATAACTTCAGGTAGATCCTATCAAACTTTGTGAAAAGATGGTTAAATCAGTGTGTTTTAAGTAGAGCTTCAAGTGTAGTTTTGATGTCAAACCTTGGCTTCATGTTGCCTCTGAGACCGTAACTAGTCTATTGTATTAACAAATCGTATCAAGTCTCAAATTTTGTTCATCAATCTCATGTTTTCTCGTTGTTGATCTACAAATTCATTTTCTGGTTTACTTTCACAAAAGAATATATTACTACACTCTTGTCATCATCAAGCTACAAAATCATGCAACAATTGTGAAGAGCCAAGCCGGTGCTGGAAACCGGTTCCTGGGATGGTACTGTCGTAGTTATCTATCCCACCGGACATAGGTACATCGCCGCGAGCGTCGGAATTCTGAATCCCCAACGTTAAAGACATCCCACCACTACCATTTCTTGTCATGTCAGCCACCATCATGAACCGGTCACCACCACGAGCAACCGTGCTCTGTCCCATGCTACTGCTTGCCACGCCGGATACTTGCCCGTTGTTGGAACTAGACTCGATCGGCTGTTCTTGAATCTCTGCGGTTTCTTGTGTGTTTTCGGAAGACAAGTTGGCACCATTCTCCTCCAGTGCGCCTGTGAATTCCTCCATGTACATCTCCTCCACCATCGGTTTCCAGAGACGCACACGCGCATTTATGAACCAGTTCGACACCTTCCAACAAACGAAACGATGAACACAACAAAGAACCATTCAATGAGAGAAAAAGACACAAAAGCTTAACACTGCAGTACCTGGCCTCGGCTCAACCCTGTTTGTCTAGCTAGCATGATCTTGTCCGAATCCTTGGGATAACTAAAGTTCATGGTTTTCAAAACACACAAAATGGTAAGAATCTCTTCTGATGAACCAACAAAATCCTCAAGTGTATAGTATACAAAGACTTACGGATGGAGGAAATGCTCAAAGAGCCAAGCGCGGAGGATCAAAACAGAGGAATCAGGTAAACCGCGTTGAGGCCGCCAAGCGTGAGGCTGCATCACGCCTAACCGCTGAAACGCTCTTTGTTGCCTAACCTGCTGATCAACATTCCTTAACCTGCTTATCCTCACTCCTCCCCCATCTAAACCATCACTTTCACCTCCTAAACTTCTCCTCGTCACCAAGATTTGTCCTGATATCGCATCCCTTAAGCAACGAAAATGCCTCGAGATGGTCTGAAGCGCGAGTGCTGTGTATGGTTTAGCTGCTCCACAACCGGCTATCACATCGAAAGATGACACAACTATCTGCATCTGATGGTAATACTGCTTGTATCTTCTATCAACCTGTAGACAAGAACAAACAACCAAACATCATTTATGTTATCAAGAAACCAAAGCAATCGTTATGAGAAATCATGATGATTACCTCGTCTAATATCGATAAGAGTTTCGACAACTTATTCTGCAGATCCTGTCTCTCTCCTTGAGGGATATCAGCAGGAGGATTCGTGCTCATTTCTTGAAGATTCTTCTCTTTCTCTTCATCAACCTTGTCTCCTTCTGGCTGAAACTGTTTCAAAGCTTTCTTAACATTGACAGCTTCATCAAGAAGCTCCTGAGCAGCTTTGAGATACTTTGAGTTGTGAATGGTTCGAGTGAAACCCGAAACGACCTGTGTTGCATACTCATTGTTATTGCCTCTCGATGTCTCAATCTGCGAGCTTAGGCCAAGGGACAGTCCCTGTCCTGGTCCTGTGGTGGGACGCATCATCACCGGGAAGAAGTTTATGTCATTGTCTTCTTGATCTCTCCAAGAACCTGAATCTTGAATCTCCTGCATTTGTGTAGGTCTACCAAAACTTGACAATACTTGAATCTCTTTTGAAGCTGAGGCATTGTTGTTGTTTGCTTCTCCATGAAACGTCTCTGAGTAAGTAACCTCAGGATTCGTGTAGATCATTGCGTTTCCAGAGACAAACTCAGGTACAGTTGGTCTTGAATAAATGTCACTTGAGCCACTACTTTTATAATAAGTTGCCATAGTCTTATTCTTCTTCTTCTTATGATCAAATCAAATCTATCTGAATCAAGAAATTGATCTGTTTCAGTTTCACATTATGTTATAAAATCTTTGATTAAAGAAAATGGCTTCAAATTTTCTTGACTTCAAGATTGGAACTTTCAGGTGAAACTAAAAGGACAATGAAACAAGAATCAGAAGAAACATGTGAAATTAATCTCTCTCCCTCTCTGCATGAGTTTAACAATTTAAAATGAGAAAGAAAGAAACAAGAGATTAAAAAATTACCAAGAAATCATCAGCTGCAACGACTTGTTGTGGCCTTGTGGGTGTCAAAGGAGACACTGAGAAATCTCAAATTGAAAAAGGGGGAAAAAGAACAATTTTTTAACGCTTGATGATGATCCCAAGAACACAAAATTAACAACAAACACTCATCTTCCCAAATCAAGATTTTGAGATATAAAAATGTTTTAGCCTCACACAAGAAAATCAAAGAAACAAAAGATTTCTCCTTTTTTTATCCTTCTTCTCTTCCAATGGGTACATTATTATTTGACCTCATCATCTCCTTAACCCCACACGTGAGAGACCCATATCATCATCTCCATGTCCCAGAAACAGTTTTTTTTTAAAGCAAGTAAATGAGAAAATAAAAAGGAAAAGCAAGTTTTTTAACTTTCCTCTTTGAGGTAGGTGATAATAGATATTGCTTTAAAGCTGCTTGGTGCTTTTTACTTACTTCTTTGATGCTTCTTCTTCGTTCTTGGAGACTTGGAGTCAAGTCTTTGTTGAAGATAAGAAAAAACAAATCAAAATGTTTATGTTAAGGAGCTTCTATAGTAAATCTTCTCTTAAACACGATCCTAAACCCTGATGTATGTCTCTCTCTTGTCTTTCTCTCTGGCCTTTTGTTTTGTTTGCTGCGATAAAATTTACTGAAGCAATAGCAACCATACAATCATATTCTGCCTTTCCTTTTAATTATTTTTTGTTACCAAACAAAAATATAAAAAAAAACAGATATTCCTAATTCTTCTAAGATGATGTGTACATCAAAGCATCATAGTTTGGAGAAAAGGACAAAAGTTAATGGACATTTCCATATCTAATTTTGGTGCAATACAACTTTAAAATCTTTCAAGTCCGATTTGTATCCAAAATATATCATTTTATATGTAAACTACTCATCTTTGTATTGTATACTATTAGAGTAGGAATAATATGAGTAGAGGTTTAGATCGACGTGTCAAAGTTTACACACGGATGCAATTTATTTCACTTTGTGACAAATAAAATAAAATATATTCACTTTTTTGGTAAGCTTTTACAGTTTCTTCTTCTTTGTCTTTAAACTTTATTCATTTTCAACAAAATTTGTTCTCTTTCAAATAATATTTGTGATGGTCCACATGCTACCAAATTGTTGCATTTGCATACAACTATTTTTGTAGGAAATAATATTTAAAAAAAAACTAAAAAACTTTTCCTTATCTCTTTCTTATAAATAAGGGCCCTATAAATAATGAATAAGTACCCTTTTCGCCCACTCAGATTTGTCTTCTTTTGCCAATTGTTTCTAGGTATATAGTATATACTTACGGATTAATACCTTTTCTTACAAAAATGTTTCTGTTTTAACTTTTACCTTCTTCTATGAATGTAGGTTCATATCTTAACATGGTGAAAATATTCATAGCGGAACAAAATTAAGCAAATTCTAACTCAAAACACAATATTGATGAAATACCTCGAATTGATGTATGTGTATATTGTCACATGACTAATGGGCAACTATATTGTGTAAATTTAATATTTTAGTTATTTTGATAAAGAAGAAAATGTAAATCGATTTTATTTTTGAGCTGCAAATTTTGAAATTAAAAACGACAAAAACAATAATGAATAAATAATTTGGGGTGGATAGATAAGTGAGAAACGTGAATTGATGGGTGGCCAAAGGAAAAAAGAAGGGAAAATGTCTGAATTGGGACAGAGATGGCAGAATGAGAGAAAGAGAGAGTTGGTCAGTGTCAGCAGATAGGGAAGAGTGACTTATATACGACCAACCCAACACTTCTTAATTATAATTAATAATTACTACAATAATGCAAACAAAATGAAAAGAGAATCTAAGTAAGACATGAAGAGGGGAGATATGTAGTGTGTGTATTAAGCTTTTAGTTCTAAGACTATATATTGATCTTGAGATTCTTAAAACACTCGTTTTCGTTGGCTAAAGGACTAATCGATGCCATGACTTTATAATAGTTGACACTAATCTAATATACGAGGTTCTCGCTAGACGCTAGCTGCTGGATGAAGTTTAATGAAGTTTATTCATGAGTCATCAGCATTAGGTCTAATAAACTGTGTTTTTTAGTTTGTGGGAGTGTCCTTTATTTTGTTTTGTTCGTAAAGAATTGTGTCAAGTTTTTTAGTTGCTCTATGTCACATTTCTAATCATATTTCCCTCACCGGTACTATCTTAGTCCATACAAGTTACCTAACCTCTTTCCCTAAACTCAAACAAAGGCCTGGATTTCAAAAACAAAGAAAAAGCACCTTCGGATTCTCACGTAATTTAAAAATTAAAATCTCCGTTGCCGGGACTCGAACCCGGGTCTCTCGGGTGAGAGCCGAGCATCCTAACCAGCTAGACTACAACGGATTGCTGATAACAGAATCTAATAACCCATTACCATTACTGTTGGTATTTTGGGTTAAAGCTAAGACTGTTTGCGAACCAAACAATCAGTATGACAAAAATAGCCTCATTTATTAATGTGACACTGAATGAAATCTCCATTGAGTAAATCTTGATTTGTTCACATATTCTAGCAATGGAAAGAGTCATCCTTGACTTGTCTGTAGATGAACACCAATCAAGAATTTATCTTGTGCTAAGTTTTCACGATACAGAGTGTCCCAATAGTTAAAAGCGTTAATCTAATCTGTACCGAGGATTATCACAGAACCATATCATTGCAATAGATGGAAAATCAAAACTTGACACACTTGAGATTATACAGAGATGAAGCAAAACCCAAAAAACTTCTGGTCAAAATGGCAGATTGAGATTCGTTTGTAAATATTATGAACAGACCTTATGAGCTTGTCTTTGCTCGTTTCCATACAATAACAACACCGTAGAAATCAGACGAAGCCAACAAGTTCTCTCCATGGTTCCACGCAACACACATTACTGGAAACCTGTGACCCTGCAAGCATCCCAAATTCTCACAACTCTGTGACTTTCGTTTTCCTATAACTTTCAAACCATACACAAAAAGTTTCAGATTTAAGAAAAAGATCTGTCTCACCTGTAGCTTGTTTACACATGTGTGCTTCGGCTTGGTGAGATCGTAGAAGTAGACATTCGAGTCTTCGCTCCCAGCAACTATAGTAGTTTCAAAGACAAACAACAAGAAACGCAGAGCAAATGAGTAGCAGTTTTAAAGAGACCTATGCATCGAGTAAATGGAGGAATGAAATTCAAACCTATGTATTCTCCTTTCTCTAGGGATAGTAACGGGCAAAACGATGCTTGGATTCTGTGTATCCTCGGCGCTAATTTCAGGGAGCAACGCAATGTTAGGTAACCTTTTATCTGAAGTGCAACACTGCATCACCAACACAAACAAGAACAATCAATTATAAGGTCTACACAGAAAAACAGTGAGCATATCCACACAAGTTGTGTTGCTGAACCTGAAGAAACACAAGTTTCCGTCCTGAGTACATGTGAGCAGAACAGGACCTGACGCCAAGAGGGAGAAGCTTCGGTACTTCACAGTCGTGACAGGGGATTTATGATTAGTACGATGGCGATGAGACCGGGATAATGAACCTGTATGCGAATCCATGCTCACTGAATATATAGTTCCCTGCAATAAATTTATCAACTACCTTGTAAGAACGCTATTCAAATGGCACAAAATTTGTATCTAGTTAATGGTCAAAGTCATCACATCATCCAACCTAGCAGACTGAACAATGCAAATCCTGGTTACAGTCTTGACAACAATATAGAGAAACGTTACCTGCCCATCCCCACAGAAAATGATCTGGCCAGTGTGATCATGGTCCATAGCTGTTACCTCGCCGTCGAACATCAACTTTTTAATAATTCTCCCAGTGCTGAAATTGAACACCTACTTTGTCAAGCAGAGAGATGTAAGGCATCAAATAAGTAAACAGTTCACAAGACACAAAAGTAATAGACCAATTCATATACTTGGTTACTACAAGGTGAAGTGTAGTTACCGTGACTTCCTTGTTTGCATTGCCAGCAGAGAGGAAATTGTTATTAACCTGTTAAAAACATGAAAATGGAATATCTTTAGTGGAGAAGCAAGAGAGAACCACAATAATTTCTCACTAAGTATCTCATAATGAGAAGATCTTCACTAACAAATGAGGAAAACTTACAGGGTGAAAACGGATACAAAACTGTGCAGAGACTCCATATATAACTCTAATACAAACACCTCTTGACAACTCCCATACTCGTATTGTCTTATCCAGTGATGACGACGCAATGTATTGATTGTTTGACGAGAAGTCAAAATCTGAAAGTTTAAGTAACAGACAAAGTAAGAAGCTCGAACTTTAGCACTTTCCACTCAAATCTTACCCAAAACAAACCAAAGTTTTATGCATCGAAATTTCTCAATTTCCAAGAGCAACTACACAAGATACAAAAATTTACAAAGGAAACAATACCAGTCAATCGAACCTGTGACATCTTTAGAGTGCCCTGTCAACTGCTTGAGAACGGAAGGCTCTTCCGAGAGACTGCAAACTGTCAAGGTTCCATCTGATGCTCCATATGCAAGTAGATCAGAACTCATGTGGCCAAACTTCAAAACAGTAACTGCATAAGAGATACACAAAGACTCATTCTTAGAAGAAAAAAATCAAAAACGTAACTCCATGAAACACAAAAAAAAAAGATTTTAAGAAATACCAGAAGATTTGCATTGATCGAAAATGGAATGCATCCCCACGAAAGAGTAAGCATGCTCAGCACCACCACGACGGTACGGATGATCACCATCACTCAAACTTGAGCTAAAACTAGCTCTGTGGCTTGAAACCTGATTGGCACTCCGTAAATCCTATGAATAAACACCAGTTAACTTAAATTGCAAAACAAAAAAGGTCCATTGATCTGTTCTTTCTTTACAATTCCAAGAAACTAAATTTGCATCCTTCTTAACTACAAACAAAAAGAATCCTACTTACCCTACTAGAAGTGAAGCTTTCTGCTTCAAACTGATGAGAGAGAGGACTTGGAGAAGGAAGCCATCGACCACTGAAGCATCAACCAGTAAATTCACCCTGATGTCAGAATTGTATGGGAACATAAATCTGCAGAAAGCAACCAAAATTACAGATTTCTAAAATGGAAAAAAATCGAAATTTGAATTCGCAAAACCTGTTTCCTGGACTACTTAAGAGGCTTGGCGTTCGCAAATTCTCCCATTTTCTAGGTTTGCTAATGAAATTACGATATGCAACATATCCTTTCCCATTGCATCTCCAATCCTTCAACGAAAGGGAAAAAACAAAAACAAATCAGAGCTCTAATGGCGAGAGTCAAACTGAGACCAAGCAATGTGATTTCTCGACGTCTGAAGTGAAAATGAAGAGAGATGAAGAGCTCTCACATAACGGCGAGAGATGACGCCAGATTCAGCTTTCCGATGGAGAAGAATTCGGCGGATTCCGACGTATTGAGGATCTGATTCGGCTGTCGCCGGCTGCAGCATACATGACAAAAACTCGAGATCCTTTGATTGATTATTCTTCTTCTCTTCATCTTTCTCATTGACGCTATCACCGATCTCTACCTCTGATTCGTTTTTCTCTACAATCGTCTCCTCCTCCATTTTATCAAGCTTCTCTCACTCAGCATCCAATTACTCCGAGCAGATCAATAGTTGCAAAAGGATGAGTGGAAGATCAATTGATCGGTTTTCGAAGTTTCTTAGAAAATCGATTGGACTTTCGGAGAGAAAACACCAATCAATCTGACTCTAAGCTCTCGAATCTCGAGCTGTTCTTAGTTTTTGCAGGTGACTGAATTCGTTTTTCAAAACTTGATGAATCTGCAATTCGAAGATTGCAGTCAGAAACGAGATTAACCGAAAGATAGCTCCGACTTCGGCGTATCATAATTTTATTTATTATTACATATACAACCCTGCACTTTATTTGAATTCATTTTAAGCTCTCATGTTTTTGTCTTGTTTAATTAGATGCAGATATTTGCCAAAATCGATTAGAAGTCCAATTGTTTTCTTTTTTGGGGTACAATTTACCCCTTTTCTTACAAGTAAAAGCATTTCAAAGCCTATAGATTGTCACTGTATTAGTCGGCTACTTGGCTCATTCAAGATGACTAAGTCTTTGTCATAAATTTTGAAATCTTTATACTTTGACATGAAATCTTATACAAAGCTTGGAGATTAAAGTTTATTTTGTATACAAACTCATAAACTACACTTGATTTGTATATTCCAAGTAGGTTTTCATTTAAGTACGTAAGACAAGATTTTAACTTGTCGTGGTTCCAAGTTCTAACACACTTTGCTCAGCTTCTAAGGATTATTAGTGAGTGTGTACAATAACTTGTTTGCGCAAAGTGACAATTAGGACATGTGGTATAAGGAAGAAAATCCAACCAGCACAAACCTAAATATGAATATCAAGGTTTTTCAAACTTCTTGTAAGGCTTTACTACGACTATGTTCCATATCTCATATCAATACTTGTTACAAAGAAACGACAAAGAAACACTCCATGGAGCCACCAAATAAAGCTGTACGTTTTAAATCTGTTCATTTTTTTATTTATTTATAACATCAACAATCTTGTTTGAGTCATGTTGTTGTAAAGTCTACATGTATGTACTACAGTCTGTAGCTTTTTGTGCTAAGTTTCTACCAGCTGTTAGGTAGTTGTTGAGGACCATTATTATCATGTCTAAAAGGAGAGAGCCCTCACATGCAAGAGTAAAACGCGTGAAGGAAAATGATAGACGAGAATCAATACGGTTACACACAAACAGCATGCAACATCAACCACAAAACAATTTACTTCTTTGGCAAAAGACATGTGTCTATACATGATTGATTGGGTAAAGGGCTTCTAGAACATACGTTTATTTCTATAAAAAGAGCAGAGTGTTACACACTTGTTATGTCAGAAAACTAAAAATCAAAAACTTTCGTTGTTCTTCGTTCTTTTTTTCTCTGTTCTTGATCTCTTATTCTTGAGGAACACTTTTACGTAAAGTCGCAAAGAAAAAGAAAATCAGAAAGTTTTGTTGTTTTTTGATCTTTTTTTTTCTGTTCTTGAGTAACACTTCATGCAAACAAAAGAAAATTAGAAAGTTTTTTTGTTTATCCTTCTTCTTTCTCTGTTATTGAGTAACACTTTATGTAAGAAAAAGAAAATCAGAAAGTTTTGTTGTTCTTCCTTCTCTTTCCTCTGTTCTTGAGTTTACTCCTTTAAAATGCTATTCTTAGGGGAATAAAAAAGCTTGTTTCTTCGTTATTTCTTTGTTCTTCTCTTACTCCTCTAAAACTACTTTTCTTGTGGATGGTTTTCACGGACAACGAGAGAACAGAGAAAACAACACTCCTAAGCAGCTATGTGATGCACTCTCTAATGGAGTCAGTAGATATGTCAGAAGTCAGGAGATTAGAAGGATCCGTTGATAGTGAGGCTTTCCCTGTGCCTCCTCAACTGGTACGTACACTTTATTTTTTTTAGCAACTTCATTTTGTCTTAAATCAACAATCTTTTATGAATTATGGTATTATTAGATTCTATTGTTGCCAATTTACCTCAAAGTTAGTGGTGTTTAGTTATCTTACCAGTTTAATATTACAACAGCTACAATTACCATAACGCCGCTCAAGTAACTCGACCCAAACAGACGACCACTTTTTGTCTTTTTATTCTTGTTCTAGTGGCAAAAATAAATATATTTCTTGGACGATTCTGACTGATTCAAGATTTGCTTATTTGAAAGTTTTAAGATGCAAGCTTTTCTTTTTCTTTTTCTTTTATTAACATCTTCTTTGTACATAAAATTGATGTCAATGGGTTTTTGATTTGTGTGTTTCCACACAAAAAAAAGGTGCATATAACACAAGTAGGCGTGGAAGGAAAGGCAGTGATAGTAAGCACCAGAATCTAACACAGTCCCTTACTGGAGAGAGAACAGCTCCAAAAAGCTTAAAGCCCCTGGAAAATCCAGGACGTACTGCCTTCATGCGTATTATGGATGGCACATGAACCAGGATGGCTATGCCGTGAAGGGTGACACTCCTGCTGATTATTCGGCTTCTTGTGATTCTTGAGCTACTAAACAAAGCCAAAGTCATGCATTAAAACACACTACTTTGCGTTTACATACTCTTCTAGTTTCCCCGTGGGTGACAGCCTCCACTATGAGTGCTTGCTGCTCCGTCCGCAGCGCTTGCTACCTCCCCTCCAAATCCTCAATTAAAATCTATGCAGCGTGAATGTGCGCTTCTTTCCTGGCAGGATCCAGTGTTCTAACACTCCTCAAAAAGAGTTTTAGCACTCTAGGCGCTACTTTGATTGAATGAATGACCATGAAATTATGCTTTAGTTGTTGTACTGGCTATGAGATGCTTTAGTTGTTTTATTGGCTATGAGATGTTTTACTTGTTGTGACAAAAATAGAAAATTACAAAAAGAAATAACATTTATGTGAATTTGCAGAACTTTGGTTACATTTTTGGTGAAATTTTGTTTTTCATAACTCTAGGTTTCATGTGACTAAAAACCTAATTCACATCCTCATGAGTCATCATGAGTCGCCTTTTATATATACGAGGTTAAAGAAATCGCCATCTATCTTCAACACTTCTCGGTGGCAAACTAGAAAATTTCTTATTCACGTTTTCTTCGAAGTTCAATATTTGCATTATGACCAAAAAAAGAAAAAAAAAAAGAAAGAAGAAGTTCGAATTTATTGTAAGTGTGAGAACTGGATAACTTCCATTGATGTTAAGCAATAGCTTAAAATTTTCAAAAATTTTGCCAGTATTCCAAAACATCCATTTGAGGTTTTTGGGTGAATACTACCAAACAGTGGAAACCTACGAGTTTAGGTCTTATTCATGGAGGAATCTTGATGTCTCTCGCGGTGGAAGCTTGAACCTCTTGGTGTGTCTTTGAAAGGAAATGATGTTTGGATACGTAATGATGTCTTGATGTCTCTCTCTGAAGGTTTGAATAGTTTGGCTCTCTCAGTTGTTAGAGAAGATTACGTAAAGAACTCATCAAGAAATTAATTTGCAAATTCGGATAAATGTAATTACTTTTGTAATTTATCATTTTGAATACAACAACTAAAGCATTCAGATAACCAATAACTCACCTACACTGCATTTCTTCATGGCTATTCAATCAAAGACACGCATACAAATAAGATTCTGAAATTCTCAAGAACCAGAAGAGGAAGACTTATCAATGGGATGCCATACTCTATTATGGAACCACATGCTGTCACCCTTCACGGCGTAACCATCCTGGTTCCTGTGCCATCCATAGTACGCATGCGTCCTGTTCTTGATCGAGAATATCGCATGCCCGAAGCTCGCTTCTCTGAAGGCAGAGTACTTAGGCTGAGGCTCAGTCATACTGTAAAAACCATATCAAAACATTCAAAACAAACCATCTGAATCTAAATCTTATCTTAAGCAAATTGCAATGAGCATAAGTTGTTAGCTTACTTGGTAGCCAATCCTTCAAGATTTCCTCCATCACCAATGGTGATGTAAACCGGAGCAGATTGATCTTTGACCGGAGAGCAAAGGCCGTTAACCACATTGTAAGCTATGTTTGATATACGTTCCTGGTTTCACAATAGACAGATTTCTCAAGGGTCTTTAGTTTAGACTTTAGAGAGAGATGATGAGATAAAGTTATTGATCTTTACCGATCTTTCGTAGGCGTGAACGTGGCCAGCAAAAACAACATCTACTTTGTTCTTGACAAACCACGGCTCATACATGACTCTCATTGTTTCGCCTTCCATGTAATGGTAATCGTAGCTGTTGTACCACGGTGAATGCATCAGAACGATCAACCATGGAGTTTCTGTCCTGTTAACCTTTGGGAACTCCTCTTCAAGCCATGTGTATTGTGGCGTGTATTTTCCTGTCCAAGAAAAGAAGGAATATTCAGGTCCTCTTAGGTCAGATTTACGTGTATTGCAAAGAATCAAGAGTTTTTAACGGTGTGACTTTACCGTATGCTGAATATGAAGCTAGCACGATTATGTACGCCGGTCCTCTTTTTATCGAGTACCAGAATGATTCTGTACTTCCTGATGCTTTGTGAGGAGTACGGTACCTACGTGTGAATGGCTTAAACGGTTTTGCTTCACCCTGAAAATTGCATCAAAACAATCCATTTTCAATCCAGTCCTAGCAATGAAGTATAAAAACAGAGGAGTTAAGAAACATTACAAGCTTGGGGGCAAAATCGAGTTCATGGTTTCCTGCAGTCCAAATCCATGGCTGATAAGCTGTGCTTCTTTCTACAAATCTTCCCCAGCTGTCCCATCTCGTATTGTCGTGGTTTGGGTAAGTATCAGCATATGAGAGATCCCCAACATACAAAAGTGTTTGTCCTTTTGTGGGGTTATTCTCATAATGCGTCAAGGTTAGATTTGAGTCAAAAGTCTGCCCAAGATCCCCTACAAAAACAAAAAATTTGCAACTCATGTTTAAGTGTATGTGAGGCTACTAATTAAATATGCACATGAATATGTTTCAGGACCCTTACCAATAAGACCAAACGTGTAAGGCACGTCTGGACCAATCTCAGGAGGAGTGAAGAACCAGAACTGGCGCTCCGTTTGTCCCACACCTACCACATAGTGGTACTTGGTGTCATACTGCAAAAAAGAGAGTACAAAGAAAAACAAAAAAAACATTAGTAACAAATAGCAAAAGATGATGTATTCATTCATGATGATGATGATGGACCTCCAAGTTTCTGATGAAGCAATGATGGATGTGACCAGACGTATAGTTGTAGAACTTGTACGTCTTGGATTTTCCATGGGCTTGAAGCTTTTTGCAGCTGTTCTCTCTCCAGTAAAGGACAGTGTTTGATCCGGTTGCTTCTTGTGTCACCCAAGACACTATCACTGCCTTCCCTTCCACGTCTCCTTGTGTTATATGCACCTTTTAGATCAAAATTGTTTTAATACAAATAAAAAGCGAAAAGTTAATAATATCCTTATAAACTTCCAATGAGAAAAGCTTGAAATCGATCAAATGCGTCCAAGAAATAGCTTTTTCCACCATTAGAACAAGGTTAAAACAAAAACAAAAAGTGATACCTAATATTAAATTAGAAAGCTAACTAAACATAACCTAAAGAAGAAGAATCGGAGTTTTATAATCATAAACAAAACCCACAACAAAACTCAGAAACGAATGATGATTTTATAAAAGAAACAAAAACTAAAGGTGTATATACCTGTTGAGGAGCATTATATCCACAAGGAACTTGAAAGACATCACTATCAAGAGGCATATCAGGGGTTCCTTCGAACTTCCTGACATACTTACTTGTTATGCCACCATTGCTAAACATCACCAAACTGTTGAGTAGCATAAACAGAACAACAACAACGGAATCCATTTTCTCAAGTTTTTTTTTCTTTCTAATCGGAACAAAGACTCTCGAGGTTTTCCTTCAAACAAGGGAAAAAAAAATCTTTAAGAAAGAAGAAAGATGTATATTAGCTTGGGGAGCAGAAGAATATGCTTGAACCAAATATAGAGATTAGCCATATACCAAGGCTTGGCACATTTCATAAATCTGTTCTGACACACGAATCTCGCTTTTTTGTGTGTGTGTGTGCGTGTCTTTCTGTTTCCGTAAGCTAACTTGTTTAAAACTAGTAGAGTACCCGCACGTTTGTGCGGTGTGACGTTGTTGTTTTGTGTAGAAAATTTAAACCCTAAATCCGAACCCGACAAAAAACCCTAATCAAAAAATTTAAAAACCCAAACTTTTTTAATAGGTCTAAACATGAAAATCCGAAATCAAAAAAATCCCGAAAACCCTGACTGAACAAAAAAAATCTGGAAACTTTTTCACCCGGAACCCGACCCCAATACCTAATCAAAATTTTAAAATACTCAATTTTTTTAATATATCTAAACCCGAAAACCAGAAATCTAAAAAATCCGGAAAACCCTAAACTGAAAAAAAAAATTGAACCTAACCCGAACAGAAATTTTCAAAGAAACCCGAACAATTTCTATATCTCTATATATATCTCTATAAAATTATGTCTCAGATTTTCACCCAAACCCGAACTTGTCTATAAAAACCCGAAAATCCAAAAAGCATATTCTATTGATTTGGAATTATCGTTAGATTATGTTAAGTTTTTTTTTTGCAGATTTTTAAGAGATGGAAAACGGAAGTTTTCTAAACCATCGGTTTATTTTAAGTTATTATTCTTGTATCCAAACAATTTTTTCCATTTATTCTTCTATCCAAATAGATTTTTCTCTTATTCTTATATCCAAACAACTTTTGTTTCCATTTATTCTTCTATCCAAATAGATGTTTCTCTAATTCTTGTATCCAAACATTAGAATGTACTTCTCAATTAATAATATAAAGATTAAAAAAAAAAAAATCATTTCATGCCGTTGAAAATATATAAGCATGCTATTGCTATGTTGGTATAAAAGAAGAAATTAATTCCCAAATTGCTTTTGTAAGACTAATCAGGGTGTCGAGTCCTATTTTTTTCCATTCACAATTCTCGACTTTTACAATTAAAAAAACTAACTACCAAGGCGAAACGAATGATTTGAATATTTGATGCGTCACGAGAATGTAATTTTTGATGAAGTTTAATATCTTATACCAATACTATTAACAATAAACAACCGAGACACTCTTTTGGATCCTCCTACTAAGCTGATAAGGGAGTAAAAAAGAAGTATGGTTAAACAAAAACAACTAAAATCAATACATTTGAAACACAAAGAATCGCCTCGAGATTTAACACTAAACAAATGTCCAAGTCACAAGTGAGAGTAGTAGTACACAATCGAAAGCAAAATGTGGAGATAAAGAAAACAACACTTCATCCCGTTATTTCTAACAATAAAAGAACTACATACAGTTTTGTATGTCAGGAAACGACATGTTTATAATCCTTTCCAAGTTTTCATTATCAACACTCCATGCCGGTCTTTCAAATATTAAAAGAACTACACGCAGCCTTTATGTCAAGAAAACGGCATGTATGTTTAGTCCTTTTCATTATCAAGAATGTCACCAGTCTTTTTGGTCTTAAACAAGGACAGGCACAAGAACTCACTCACATTGCATTTTATTCATGGTTATTTCAATCTAAGAAACGTATACAATACAACAACAAAAATTAGATTCTGAGTTTCTCAAGAATCAAAAGAAGAAGAATCATCAACAGGATGCCAGAATCTGTTGTGAAACCACATGGTGTCAGCCTCCACTGCGTAACCATCCTGGTTCCTGTGCCATCCATAGTGAGCGTGCGTCCTGTTCTTGCTCGAGAATATCGCATGCCCGAAGCTCGCTTCTCTGAAGGCAGAGTACTTCGGCTGCAGAAACCATGCTCAAAACATTCAATATTCATCATCTTAAATCTACTCAAAAACCAGTTGCAACGATCAGAAGTGCTTACTTGGTAGCCAATCCTTCAATATTTCCTCCATCACCAATGGTGATGTAAACCGGAGCAGATTGATCTTTGACTGGACTACACAAGCCGTTGACCAACTTGTAAGCTATGTTAGATATGCGTTCCTGGTTTCACAAATAGTTCAAACTTCTCAGGATCTATAGTTTAAACGAGACCTTAAGGAGACAAAAAGTTTAGTTTATCTTACCGATCTTTCGTAGGCGTGGACGTGGCCAGCAAAAACAACATCTACTTTGTTCTTGACGAACCACGACTCATACATGACTCTCATTGTTTCACCTTCCATGTAATGGTGAATGCATCAGAACAATCAACCATGGAGTTTCCGTTCTGTTAACCTTTGGTAGTAACAACCTAGGAAACCTAATCGAGGCTCTTAAAGTTTAGTTTATCTTAAAGTTAATAAACCATTTCTTTGACAGATTCAGAAATCTGTTTACTCACAGCTCCATCCTTTGTAGCCGTAACCAATCCGGCCCTCGGTCATCCAATCGAGTTCATATGCCTTGACCTAGATGAGCCAGCGATCTGCAAGTACTGTGGCCTTCTTACGTACAAGATCATCATCACTAAACTGAAATCTCAGGTCTCAGGTTTCTCATAGTCCAAAAGTACAGTTAGAAAAATACAGGTACGCGTCGACGCCATGGAGCCAAAACCGTTATCTCGTCATTTTTGACAGAAAAAAATGGAGCAAATTGGGCCTGAAGGTTTGTAGTACACCCGTTTTGAGCCCCCATCTGACAGAAAATATCCCGATATCAAACATTCCGACAGAAAATATCCGGACATGTATTCCGACATCAAGCGTTCCGACCGAAAATATCCCAACATCAAACATTCCGACATCAAACATTCCGACAATAAACCTTCCGACAATAATCATTCCGACATTAAACGTTCCGACAATAAACGTTCCGACAACAAATCTTCCGACATCAAACATTCCGACATTAAACGTTCCGACAATACTTCGGCATTTAAGTTCCGACCAAAAAAAAATATACTTAGGCATTTAACCATTTAACTGGCCCGTTCCGGAATTAATATGGGCTTCTCATTAAAATGCTAGTTGGTCTCGTAATAAAGCCCATTTTGGCCTGATAGGCCCATTTTCGACCGGTAACAAAGCCCGTTCCGACCAAAAATATTCCGACATCAAACGTTCGGACAAAAAATATTCCGACATCAAATGTTCGGACATAAATTGTTCCGACATGAACTGGTCCGACATAAAATATTCCGACATCAAATGTTCGGACATGAACTGGTCAGACAGAAATTATTCCGACATCAAATGTTCGGACAGAATTTGTTCCGACAGAAATTATTCGACATCAAACCTTCCGACATTAAACGTTCAGACATTAATTAGACTTTTAAGGCAGCCCGTTCAGACATAAACTGTTCAGTTAAACTTTTGATACGAAGCCCAATTTCGTCTCGAAATAAAGCCCATTTCAGCCCGTCAAAGGCCCATTTTCGACTTGTAACGAAGCCCATTCCGCCCGTTCCGACATCCACCGTTCTGACGGAAAAATTCCGACAGACATGAAACAATCCGACATTAAATCCCCTTGCGATTTCTGGCGTTGTTTATCCAGGAACGATCTGAAGAGCTTGTTCTTTTTTTTTTTTTTTTTTTTTTTTTTTTTGAATTGAATGTAAAATTTATTCAAAACCAAAAAAAAAATACTCTTTTTACATCATGTGCAACTTAAGTTTGAGATTTAGAAAAGAACATTCAAGAAACAAATCCTAACTTTTTGCTTCAAACCAAAGTTGGAGAGCTGCTTCATACTTGGTATCTCCCAACAATCTAATTGTGGAGATACGGTTCCTAACGAGCTTGTCGATGGACTTGATGAGTTGAGTAGCAGAGTGTGGCTGCTCTCCATGCCGGCGTGAGTTTCTTTCGTGCCATATACTGTGTATGGTGGCTTGAAAGACATACCTAACCAGGAAGAGGGTCAGTCATGGCTGGTCAATTGCAGAGATGAGGGAGACGATGGATCTGAAGAGCTTGTTGCTAAAGAGAATAGACACAAGGAGATTCTGGAGGCCATTTGCAGAAGCTCCTCTGAAATGGAAGAAGACTAAAGCGAGTGATTTGAATGTAAAATCTGAAATGTTTGGGCAGGAGGTTGAAGGTAAAGAAAAGGAACTATATCTGCTTAAGAATCAGATTGAGTCAGAGGAAACAGATAGAAAGAAGAAAGATTTGGTGCTAATTCTTTCCAAGATTGAAGAATCCGGCCAGAAGCTAGCGGCTTTGGATGAATAAGTGGAGTCTCAGCGTAGACTACTTGAGAAACTGTCAGAGGAGCTGGAATGTGTTGGAGAATCAAGCAAGGGCTTCAGATTCGACCTCGAGGTGGAAAGAAAAGAGGTTCCAAGCATTAATAACGATCTCTGATTAACAGCTTGGCTTGAAATTCAAAGACAAGTTGAGTTACATAAACAGCTGAAGAGAAAAATGATCAATGTGCTTGTTAAGCGTGGGAAGCAGCCACCTACCGATGATGACACCAGCCGACAAAATCATGGAATCTCAGCTTCTCTTACAAAATCATGGAATCTCACCACTCGCCTGATCTTGATCTTGCAAATTACAGATTGAGAGAAAGATGATCAGTTTTATGTTTTGTTCTTCTTCCTTTTTAGGCTAAAGAAGAAGATGGTACAAGACTGAGAGCTATACTAGAGCTTGTGGCTGATTATAAGCTCAAAATCAAGCTCCCAGGGGACCTCATCGCTAAGCTACTGTTTCAAAGAGAAAACTCAACCCCTCTGGTTCGTTGCTCTGTGGAGCATGGCACTACTTCCTCATCAAATCCACAACCTGATTCTCCTAATCCAGCAGCTCAACTTTCAAGTAATGGTTATTATTAGAGTTTGGTTCTTCGTTTTGATTGATAACAAATAGTCAGGTTCTAATACTTATAGTTATGTAATGCTTTTATGTCAAGAAAACGGCATGTATTTTTAGTCCTTCTCATTACTCAAGAATGTCACATCAGTCTGTGGTCATAAACAAGGACATGCACAAGAACTCACTCACGTTGCATTTTATTCATGGTTATTTCAATGATTCAATCTAAGAGACGTATACAACAACACAAATTAAGATTCTGAGTTTCTCAAGAATCAAAAGAAGAAGAATCATCAACAGGATGCCAGAATCTGTTGTGAAACCACATGGTGTCAGCCTCCACCGCGTAACCATCCTGGTTCCTGTGCCATCCATAGTGAGCGTGCGTCCTGTTCTTGATCGAGAATATCGCGTGCCCGAAGCTCGCTTCTCTGAAGGCAGAGTACTTCGGCTGAGGCTCAGTCATTCTGCAGTAACCATGCTCAAAACATTCAATATTCATCATCTTAAATCTACTCAAACACCGGTTGCAACGATCAGAAGTGCTTACTTGGTAGCCAATCCTTCAATATTTCCTCCATCACCAATGGTGATGTAGACTGGAGCAGATTGATCTTTGACTGGACTACACAAGCCGTTAACCAACTTGTAAGCTATGTTAGATATGCGTTCCTGGTTTTCACAAATAGCTCAAGTTTCTCAGGATCTATAGTTTAATAAAACCTTAAGGAGACAAAAAAGTTTTGTTTATCTTACTGATCTTTCATAGGCATGGACATGGCCTGCAAAGACAACATCTACTTTGTTCTTGACGAACCACGACTCATACATCACTCTCATTGTTTCACCTTCCATGTAATGGTAATCGTAGCTGTTGTACCACGGTGAATGCATCAGAACAATCAACCATGGAGTTTCCGTTCTGTTCACCTTTGGGAACTCCTCTTCAAGCCATGTGTATTGCGGAGTGTATGTACCTGTCCAAGAAAAGGTGGAACATTCAGGTTCTCGGACTAAAGAGTATGGCATGAAACAAAAGTGTCAAGATTTTTTAAGCTGCCTTTACCATAAGCTGAATATGAAGATAGCACAATTATGTAAGCAGGTCCTCTCTTAATCGAGTACCAGAATGGTTCTGTACTGCCTGATGCTCTGTAAGGAGTACGGTACCTATGCGTAAATGGCTTAAACGGTTTGGTTTCTCCCTGCACAACGCGTTAAAACAATCCATCTCAATCTCAATCTCAGTCTAAGTAGCATTGTGAAGCCTAAAGCCAAAACAAAGAAGATGAAGCAAGAAGGTTTACAATCTCGGGGGCAAAATCGAGTTCATGGTTTCCTGCGGTCCAAATCCATGGCTGATAAGCTGTGCTTCTTTCAGCAAATCTTCCCCAACTGTCCCATCTATTGTTGTCGTGGTTTGGATAAGTATCTGCGTATGAGATATCTCCAACAAACAAAACCGCTTGCCCTTTTGTTGGGCTGTTTTCATAATGTGTTAAGGTTATGTTTGAGTCAAAAGTCTGTCCAAGATCCCCTGCAAAACAACAATTTGCAAGTCATGTTCAAGTCCATGCAAAGCTACTAAATTGCATGAATATGTTTCAGGACAATACCAATGAGACCAAAGGTGTAAGGAACGTCAGGACCAATCTCAGGAGGAGTGAAGAACCAGAACCTGCGCTTCGTTTTTCCCACACCTACCACATAATAGTATCTGGTGTCATACTGCAAAAGAGAACCAGAAAGTCAGATAACAACAATGGCAAAGATTGTGACAACAATGATGATGATGAATAGATGATAGACCTCCAAGTGTTTGATAAGACAGTGATGGATATAACCAGAAGTGTAGTTGTAGAACTTGTAGGTGTTGGTTTTGCCACGAGCTTTGAGCTTTTTGGAGCTGTTATGTTTCCAGTAATAGACTGTGTTAGATCCTGGCGCTTCTTGTGTCACCCAAGACACTATCACTGCCTTTCCTTCTACATCTCCTTGTGTTATATGCACCTTTTTATGTTCAAAACCCAATTTAGATCAATTGTTTAATTTACACTCAAAATAAAAAAGATCAATTGTTTAACAAAGATATGTTCATGTATATTTTTATAAACGTCCAATAAGCAAATCTTGAATCGTCCAATAATTAGCTTTTTTCCCAATTAGAACAAAGATTAAAAATAGGACAAAAAGTGATGCTTAATATTATTAAAATGTAAACACCCACCTAACAATTGGACGTAAATGAAATGAACAACACCAACCATAAAAGCTTCGAAATTTAATAATTATAAACAGAATCCACAGCAAAAACTCAGAAAAAGATTGTTGATATAAAGACAAACGAAAAAACTGAAACAATTTACCTGTTGAGGAGCATTATAACCAGGAGGAACACGAAATACATCGCTATCAAGAGGCATATCAATGGTTTTCTCAACTTTTCTGACAAATTTACTGGTGATGCCTCCATTACAGAACAGCACCAAGCTGTTCAAGACCAAACACACAACAAGAACAACGGAAAAGAAATCGGATCCTCGTGCATGTTGACCCATTTTCACAGATTTTCTTTCCCTGTCTGTGTGAATATTTTTCTTTTCCTATAAATAAGGGAAAATTTTCCTTTTAAGAGAAAAATTAGGGGCAATGTATTTGGTTTGAATATTGGAGTATTCTCGATACTGATGATCTTAACAATTCAACTCTGTTTTGAATTTCTATCGAGATTTGAGGGTAAAACCATAACTTTCTTGTTATTTGTTCCCTTATTTGTTTGACCCAAATAATTGTTAAAGGACATATGTGAACGCTTGGAAAGTTTTATACTCCCTCCGTTTCAAATTAGTTGTCGTTTTGGCAAAATGTATCTGCAAATATTTGGACGTATCTGCAATGCAAAACACGTCCAGATACGTCCAAATATTTGCAGATACATTTTCCCAAAACGACAACTAATTTGAAACGGAGGGAGTATTCCTTTATAATCTGTTCCGGACACACGAATCTAGGCTCTCCTTTTTGTTATCTTTCTGTTTCTGACAGCTAATTTGTTTTCTTCTTCTTAATTTTGTTTAAAAATCTGTAGGAATTTAAAAATCAGGCCGTTGTAAAGAAAAAAAGACAGCAGTGTGGGGTTCAAACAATATGAAAAATGAACAAAATTATCGGTCAATATTTCAGTTTGATTTTTTTTGTTAATTGATGTATTTCGATTTTCTGATAATTACGAGTGCAAAATGAATGATTTTATAGATACGTTTTGGTTCTGGTTCAAATGAAGTAATATTTAATTTGATTCAAAAATACAGTCTAGTTGACTTTTGAAATATTAATGGGTAGCAGTGTCGGCACTTAGAGAGGTAAGGAGAAGAGGAGCAACGAGTTCCACCACTTTCCTTACGAATAAGAGACGAAGCAAGTTGAGATCAATCGTATCTCTTACTTTTTCACTTTTCGACGAATGGTATCATACCATCATCCAAGTCCATATCTATCAAAAAGCCAGTCATGTTCGATCTGTGGACCCAATTCAACTCTTTTCCTAACTTTCTTCTTTTGTCCAGTCCACTTTTTCATGCACAAAAAGTTATGTGCCGCTTTTGCAAAAAAGGTATCAAATCATGGGAAATAAAATCAGACGCCATATCTTTTAGAGATGAATTAACAAGCACAAACCAATCAAAATTTAATTTTCGAATCAAGTACTTTTGAAACTTTTTTGTTTGACAACTGCTACTTGAAACTTGAAAGAGTACCTCGTTGGATTACATCGTTTGTAAATCGTTACTAGAGAAATGTTTTTAGTCCTAACATTTTTAAGACACTCTTTGGATATGTACATTTTTCATGCCAATAAACTTACGCTAATTTTCATCCTAAAACATATTTTATACAAAAGTCAGGATGGCCGAGCGGTCTAAGGCGCCAGACTCAAGTTCTGGTCCTCGTAAAGAGGGCGTGGGTTCAAAAACAAAACTTACGCTAATTTTTTTAAGCTCATGTTAAAGATAGCTAGTGATACAAAAGAAAGATGAGATCAATTGAAAAGGCGTACAGAGAGATTGACATAGAAAATTAAAAACTCATTACAGAATTCGCAACTAGTGAGAAGATGGGGCCAAGTTTTCCTATTAAATTATGCTTAACTCAATTCATCAAACTCTCTAATCACAGCAAATAGTAAACTGTGACACTTATACTCTCTTGATTCTATCACCTTCAGAAACCAGAAACCCCTCGCTGGCTAGCGTTGCAACAGCCTTCCGTACCTGATTAATGCGTCAAAACAACAAGCCAAGACTCTTGTTAGTTTCTCTGTCCTTTGATGAGAAGATCAAAACATTTTATTTGCAGCAAAAGTTTATAAACTGACTCACATCATGAAGATGAATTTCAGTGTTTATGTTGCCTCCGTGCTTCTTCAGTTCTTCAAGTAACTGCACAACATTTCCAATGGAACTTAGCAAATCTCTTTGGTTTAATGGTGTCTCCAAAAGTAATACGATTTTGCTTTGCTTTGGTCATATAACAAACTGGGAAAATGAAAGAGGAAAGAATTCATACATCGGATAAGCGCATTGATGAACCTCCGATTTGCAATTTCTCAAGAGATATGTCTCGAATTGACGACACAAAGATATCTCTTCTCATTCGTTCACTCGCTGAGACTCCAGTGTTGATCAGATCCATGTCAATAGTCCCTTCACCAAAATAAATAATAACAGTGTTAATTGTTTAGAAACAGATGTGGATGAAAGCTAGTGTTTATCCTCATGACAGTTACTGTGTTAAAAGTTACAGTGAGGAAACTAACCGGTGGCATGATCGGTTGCTGATTGCTGCATTGCAACTCTGAGAAGTCTAAACGCCTCGTCCACGTCATGTTTTTCAACCTGTATCCATCACAAGAACAATTTTTAGTTGGTGTTGAAATGAAAAAAAAAAAAAAAAGATTCAGGTTAACATATAAATGTTTTTACTAACCCATTCCGAGAAACGCATCCGAGCCAAGGCCTCGCTAAGTCTGATCAAGCTTTCAATTTGCCTAGGAGTCGCTGTTATGACCTGTGCCAAATTTCAGAAAGTTAAAGCATGAGACTAAACCATGGCATTTTTATGACAGAGAAACAACAATGAAGTTCCAAAAGCACACCTTTA